>AZIM01001257.1:79588-94996 GCA_000516915.1 Ophiophagus hannah | reverse complement strand
CCTATACCACTTCAGACAAATGGTTGTCCACTCTCTTCTTAAAAACTTCCACTGTTGGAGCACTTACAACTTCTGGAGAGGCTAAGAGGAGAAAAGGTGACTAGATACTACCACTGAGCTAGCAAGAGTATTACAAAAATCAAAGAAGCAATTGATGACAGACAATATTGGAACAAACATGTTGATCAGATCAGAAGAATTTTGAAGAACCATGACAAATTAGCCACAAAAATGAAGGGATCAAGTAACCAAAAGAAGAAATCTTACTTTTTGTGGAGATTTCTCCAACTTCTCCTCCTTTCTCATATACTGTAGACAATGGCAGAATATGCAATTATCTTTCCTGGATGTAGTAGTACAGGTAGTCCTTGACTTACAAGCACAGTGGATCCAGGAAATTCGATCATAAGGCATTGCAGTCATAGGTGGGAGTGACCATATGATCAGACTAGATTTCATAACCATTTTTATGATGGTCATAAAGTGGGTCACCATGGTTGTTAAACAAATCATGTGGCCGTTATATAAACCACATGCTCAATAAGTGAATCCAGCATATCCAATGGACATTTTTGCTGGAAAATGGCAAAAAAAATGTTGCAAATTTCAGTCATATGACCATGGGAAGTTGCAACCAGTAGTAAGCCAATTGCCAAGCATACAAAATGCAATTATGGAGGGTGAGGTGCAGCAGTAGTAACCTCAAGGAACGGTCATAAGTAGGATTTTTGGAGTCAGTTAATTTCAAAAGTCATTAAGCACCTGGTCAGAAGTTAAAGATGACCTGTTGCAATTTTCTGTCTGCCAACTCAAGATGTAGTTCATCAAGATGACCTGTACTCTTACTAAGTCCACACCAAAGGCAGTCTACAGCTTCCATAGGAAACTGTTCCAGCCACAGAATTAGCATACACCTTGCTTTTCACAGATGTGCTTATCATTTTTAAATCCCCTATTTTATTAATATTTTTTTAAAAAATCTGGGATTCTACCAACTACCTCCTGAATTAATCATAGAGGATCATTCTAGAAGTAATTCACCTTGCACATCTTCCTAACTCACCTGGAGGCTATTGCAATAGGTCACAAAGAGCTTCCATGTAGGATAGTGCTCACTTTGAGTAACTTGAACAGCTTTTGCTTTCTTTGCCACTGTTACATATTTATGGTTCATTTTTCTTTGTAGGATTGATAGTTATACTATGAGCAGAATGTATTTTTCTCACCAACATATGTTACTAAAGAAAATAAAACTAAAGGGTGATATTCAGTTGGTCTCCTCTGTCAACAGAAGGCAGATGTCAACAGTTGGTTTCAATTCTATACTCTCCAAATCTTTCATAAATATAGGGAAGTTTTTCGAGCAGACTTTAAGGAGGAGGAATTTCAGTAGAAAGAGGGAAGGTCACTAAACCTCCCTTTGCTTTCCTCATTCATTCATTCATTCATTTGTCAAATTCCAGGTTGCCAACCTGCAACTCTAGGAAGCTTTACGAGACATAAAATGGTTAAAATAGTAGCCCAGAAAATGAACAGCAGGCATCTGGAGGAAGATTCCATGGTGAAGAGCCAGAATTTAAAAGCTTATTTAAGAGTAGACAGAATGTGAAACCATACAAAGCTCTGAAGAAATGCTGTTTCAGACAGTAAGCACTACAACAAAGAGGGTCTATCAAATACAATTACTTAATCAATGGGACCTAAAGCAAACCAAATCTGTTGGATTATATGGGATGGACAGGCTTTCACTGCAGATCATCCTTCAGATGACCAGGATTATGCCATGAGTCATGTAAGTAGTAGTAAGTGGGACCTTGAGTTGCATCCAGAAACTTACTGATAACTATTATAGCCCATGGAATAGAGATGTCAAGCTTGCCTATAACTGCTAGGTCACTGCAGTCTGGACCAGCTGTAGCCATGGTGATCAAAGCACAGGGAAAATGTCCAGAAAGGAGCCCAATTGGCAGATAGCTGCCAGTTGCTCCTTGAGTAGGATCTGAGATTCTGGAAGGATCCCCAGATTGCAGACCAGACCCAAATGATGCAATACAATCCCATTGAAGACCAGACATAGAAAACCACGATCAAGGTGGTCCAAGAATCCACAACCACTCAGTCTTGCTAGGGTTGAGTTTCAGCCTATTCTTCTCCATTCATACTTCAAGGCCCAGGACAAGATCTTGCTTGGCATACTGATGACACCTAACCCCAAACTGATGGATGACCTCTCCTAACATTTCGATTTAGCTATTAAACAAGAAGGCTGAAAGGGTATGGAACTTGGTAACACCTCACAAATCAGGTATCATGGACTTAATTTTTTCCCACATCAATACCAACCGAAATCAGTCACAGAGAAAGGAGGAAAACCACCATAACACTGTATTTTCTATCCCTACTTCCCCACAGCGGGAGAGCAGGATGGTTGTAACACCCATGTCACAGCTCCAACACTTGCCATCTCAATACTATGGACTGGCCTGAATTCTGATATCACTGCAGATAATATGTTTCCCTCAGAGATCTCTCCAGTTGCAACCTGACTATCTTCTCAACAATGTTCCTCAGAAGGGAGAAGATGGAGACATCATGAAAATTGACTAAGATAGGAGGATTCATTGATGGCATTGTGAGGAGAGGGAGGCCTTATGCAGCCTTGCAAAGGGCCAATTGCTGCTTGACAGGCAATGCCTCATTAGCAGCAGGAAGATGGTAGTCAGCTGGGGGCAGCAGAGGTGGGGGATGACGCTGGAGGCTAGGATGGCCAAAAGTGCAGAGATGGGGAGGGGGGGATATAGGTGGATAATGGAGAGTTGAAGTGCACTGCAATAATAAGTGCAAGCAAGCTGCCAAGTGCCAGAATTTGGTCACATGACCACAAGGGCATTACAACAGGCATAACTTTGAAAAACAGCCATAATTACTGTTAGTTCAGAATTGCTGTAATTTTGAACAACCACTGAATAAATGGTGATTAAGTACCTGATTAAGGCCCTCATCACCTCCCCATTCCAGAGAGAAACCCTCAGAGAAACTGACCAGCATATCTCAGGAAAAACTCTTGCTCATTTTGAAATCCATCCAGTTTCTAGAGTAGGCACATCTCTTTGATGGGAGAAGGATCGCAAGCAAGCAAAAGCAATCAGAGAACGACCTGCCCATGACAACAAGACCAATATCCCCCAGCTCTCAGATCAGGTTGCAACAGCCCCAAGATAAAACTAGATTTAATGTGTCATGGCTCTTGATTATCTGGGTCAAGTTCATGGTTATCATGAACTTCTGAACCATTCCCAATTCAATGCCATCTGGAGGCAGGTTAAAATCCCCACAGATTATCAGCCTTGGGGATTCCTTCGCCAGCACAGCAATGAAGTCAAGCAACTTAGACAAGTGTATTGCTGCTCAACAGGAAGCTGATTCAGCAGCAACAAATCCCATTGAAATCTAATTTCAACTACAAGATCTCACATCCATTTTTCTATAGCACAAAGCCTCTGGAAGCTGTCAAAGCTTCCTGAGTGACAGCTACCATCTCCCCTGCCCCAGGACACAGCTGTTGTCAGAATAGAATACATAGGGACGCTAGGCTGTTCCCTCTTTTAATTCCGCCCCAGGTTCTGCCACTCCTTCTCTTACACACTTAAGATCTAGGATTAGCATACAACAAAAAAGAGAAAGCCTATTAAAAATGGTTACCAATAACAATTTAGGGAATTTACTACCATAAATTTAAGGATTTCAACACTGAAAAGGCAAAAGTACAAAATATAGTGCCACATTTCTCAATTTTACAGCAGCGTCTAAATCTTTCTCAGCTCTCAACAAAGGGGATTAGTGAAAAATTTTGGTATTTCATAAACATCACGGTAAAGTTTCACATAGTTCTGGTGCACAGTATCATGTTTCTGAATACAGTATTCAAACTAGGAAATGAAAAATTGCTAAAAGTGTTTGAATGATCAAAAAAGTGGACTTATCTAATCATTTAGTTGTACTGTCAACATAGCATTGATAACTAAGGGAGAAAATCTTTCAATGTTTAACCTCAGTATTACATTCAAAATAGCCAGTCTAAATCAGGTTTTCTATTCTATAGAACAGTTATTCACATCCTTACAATATTTGGCATGAAATGCCCACTTATATCAATAAAAAAGGGAGCATTTACTTAAAAAGAAAAATGAAGGATTCAGTGTTTTATATATAATGTATAATGAAATAGTTATCAATTTAGGGGTTTTCCCACTCATAAAATATGTTAATGTTTTAATTTCAGAGGATCTAAGAAAAGATTGGACAGCAGTTTATCTAGTATGGTACAAAGATTGTACAAGCAGTGATCCACTATCAGAATTAAGAATGCTTAATAATCATTAAGAATGATTATTTCCAAGGCAATGCTCCCCTAGTTAAACAAATGAATAAAAAAGACACCGGTGCTTTAATTCTTTGGACAAGACACACAAAGATTTTGGTTACTCCTCCAAGGATTACCAAGAGGTTAATACAGGAAATACCTTAAAAACTAATTCCTATTAAAAAAAGAAACAACTCATGGTCTTATACAGTTTAGTTCATACATTACCAAAATTATCTTCTCTATTATCCAATATTGTTATTATTAACTCTCTACAATAGTAATTAATATAATAGGCGGTTATATTCTTTATTCTGTTTATATCCTTGTTTGTTCTGTATCTTTTTTTTCTTCTCTTTTTTTTCCCGCAATGGAGAGTATTGATAGNAGTAATTGATAGTAATAGGATGGCATTGAGATTTGTGACCAACCGACACACTTGAAATTGATGTTGGATTATGTGTTTTTATGTTATGTTTGTCTTGTTTGTTTCTGGAAAAAATAATAAAACTTTAAAAAAGAAAAAACTAATTCCTATTGTGAGAGTCTTCCTAGCACTATTTGAACATTCAAGTTAGAGGTCCCTGATCAAGAATCAGTATTTTCAATATATGGGTATATATTATAAATTTATATAAATAAATAAAGCCTGATTCATAATTTAGCTGTTGGTTATACCTGTTAACTATGTTGTCATATATTAAACAGATGCCAGGCTAAGTGGGTTGAGTAAATAGTGTTGTAGAAATTTATAAATTGCTTCGTAAGCGGGGGAGGAGTTATTATCTTTGAAATATCAACTGATGGGGCGGGCAATTTACATATATCTGTTTTGATTTGTTTATGCACTTTTTTGGTGTGTTGTTTAGCTTTGTTTTGTTTTTGTATTTCTTTTCTTTTTTGGAGTTTGTATTTTAATGTTTTAAATAAAATAAAAATTGGATTAAGAAAAGAATAAAGACCTGATTCATAAAACTAACCATTTTGCAATGTTAAACCATCGTGTTTTTCATGGCTTGTTGAATAGGCCACAACAGCCAGGTTTACACTGTGAAAACAAATTCATCCCTCCCATTTAAAATATTGTTTAAAGTTTTATTGAGGTAGTTTAAAATTAAACTATTTTATATTACATAGCTACAATGTTATATTATTGCTTGTTGTATATAGAGGTCAAAAATTAATTATTAAAGAAAATTGTGCATTTGTTTCCTTCCATACCTTAAGCTCAATAAGGTCATTATGCATTGTGGTAAATGCTGTATTCATTCATTTTATCATTTTATGAAGTCACTATACTGCTGAATTGCAGTTGGAGAACCTTTGCTTTACATATAAATACTTGAAGAATCAAGTACAATAATGTGATGATTTTATATTACAAAAACCAACCTTTTTTCAGGCAATGTACAAGCTTCAGTTTTAAACTCCTGTTTTAAAAAACTCTGAAATGTGCAAATGTGTATTTGTGCATTTCATGTTCCGGCATTCTGTCGTCCAATGTCTTGTTATTTCAACCATGTCTTTTATGGGTGACCAACCGAAGTTTACAGCAGATATTTAAATGAATGAATAACTTACCCTCTGCAATAGCAATGACAGCAGCCCTGTTTATGATATGATTATGTGCCACTGCTGGGTAGTCATGCCATTAACAGGCGCAGCAAAATAAGTAGAGAGAGAAAAATATAGCCAAAGTTCAGACTTAATTGAACTTGCAAAAAAAAAAATGTAGCCTCATCAGTTAAAGTTGCAAAATAGGTTCTTCACAAAGCAAAGATAAGGAATTTCTTCCCCCCTGCAGCATTACTAGGGGTGTTTAAAATAATCCTAATAACTGGTATTGTGGAAAAAATACCTACCCTGCATTGTTACTGACAGCGGTTATTCCTTTTACACCAGTCTTCAACAAAGCTCCTATGAGGTTCTCTGGAATTCCACAGAGCCCAAAACCTATGTGACACAAATTGTTCACCAGTGAATAATTCTATTTTGAAAATATAGTTCTCCCTTGATGATCCATTGACACAATTCTATTTCCCAATTCAGGAGAAGGCATCCTATAACTTGGATTTTGAAGCAGCCAAAACTTTTAGCTAATGATTGGAATAAGACACCCCAACACTATAGTTTGTCATGCAAAAAAGACCTGAAGAAGCTGGCAGAAACTCACTGATAATCCAAACCCCAGCATCTCAATGAGCTGTGAACTGTATGAACTGTGAACTGAAATGGGGGGGAAAGAGGAAGACTTGAATCATAAATGAAAACAGAAAATATTTTTCTTGGTAATATATAAGAATGTTATACACTGAAAAGTATTAAAAGATGTTTAACACCTCGGATCTGAGTCTATTTCTGCACAGGTAGGACTGAAATATACATCACATGAGTGACAAAAGCTTCTATTATAATAAATGTGGTAGTTTTCGTAACCAAAATGTTTACAGTAAGGGAAGTTACCAAATTATTATAACAGATTTATTAACATTACAAGTAATCTTCATTTAATGACCATAATTGGTACTGGAACTTAGTCATTAAGTGAAGCAGTTGCAAAGTGAAAAATCATGTGGTCACACATCTGCTTATGATATTACTTCAGTTTTCCTTTTCATGACCATCATAACTGAATGGTTGTTAAGCAAAAGCTATTTGTATTCAGAATGCAGATTTGCTCACTGCTAACACCAATCATGCTTTTCTTATATATTGAATTTTATACTGCTTTAATCGTTCTGAGAATGAGTCTTGTAATACCTCAGCTTTCACACTAAAACAATCTACTAGATTATTATCTTCCTATTTTCCAGGCTGAAGCAATTTTCTTATTCATAAATTTGTAGAAAAAATCAAAGCTGTTTACAAGAAGATTGGGCAATGTTGAACAACCTTATTTGAGGGAACAATCGTATGTAACTTTTGAATGTGATACCAGAAGTCACTGCCCAATAATAAGAAGGATCAGGATAAAGTTAGAGCTAGAACAAAATGTAAATCACGATTTAATTTCAATCAATATTTTAATGAGATAAATCAAAATTATTATTCTTCCACCTATCGTATTCAAAAGACACAATTGAGTGGTAACTTCTCTAGAGAGTTTCTGGGATCACCCATTATTTAAAACCTTTAAACTCTCAGCTTTTAAAGATTTTTATGGGGTATGGAACTGTATTTGAAACATTAAGTATTTTTTCAACTTTATTTTATCCCCAATTTTAAACAGAATAAGTATATTCAGTCTCACTAAGCCATGCAGCTTCTACATGACATGCTTGAGCAGTTCTGCAATCTTAGAACACAAGGTAAAGTCTTGCTCAAACAATACTTTTTGTAACAGTAAGGAAAACATTTTCTGACATGTATTTTTGATTACTTGATTTCCACTAAATCATAGGGCTATAGACTAAGATGAATCTATCTGAGAAAAAGATAGTGGGACAATAGTCATCTCCCAATAAAGTACTAACTGGTTTTTATTCTGCTTAGGTTTTTTTTTTAACCAGTCAAAATATACTATAAACTCTCCCCATACATCCATGCATACACCTCAGGTGTACATAATCTACATGTATCTCTTATAGAGGCATGCATGAAACATTGACAATTACAGATTTAAATACATATAGGTTAGTCCTTGCTTAACAATCCTAACTGGACTGGCAAATCCATCAGTAAGTGAAGCTGTCACTAAGTAGGAAATGACATGATTGTACTGACTTTCACACCTTCAGATTCTATTCTCCTAACCACTTCCCTACCCTTTCAAATGCTCAAGTGCCTGCTTACTATCTTGTACCCATTGAAAGCAATGAGATTGCACCACAGCTCAGAGCTGGGAGCCGCAGGCGTGCTACATAAACAGCTTACTCTCTTGAAATATCTTGCTCTTCCTCTGCAACCATACTCTATCTGGGGAGGTGTGGAGCAAGGATCAGGCAAAGGAGGGACTGCTTGCAGAAATTGCTTGCTTCTTTTTACTCCCCACTTGCAGAGCAAAAAGATTAGAAACAAAGAGATCTGTACATAGTAAGGTTATTTTGCTCTTCTACAAATTGGAAGCAAAGTGATCACATTTATTCATTATTTTTTTATTTATTTATAAATTTTATTGGCTGCCCATCTTACCACAGGGTAATTCTGGGCAGCTTACAATCATAAAATATAAACATAAATATATACTCATATAGGTAAGCTACACAGCTTACTCTCTTGAAATCACTTCCTCTCCAATCTCTCCACTCTGGCAAAGGAGGGGGAAGGTATCCGGCAAAAAAGAAATTGCCCAAAGAAATTGCTTGCTTTTTTTTTCTATCCATGGCAAAGCCAAAAGATTGAAGAAGTGATTTCAAGAAAATACTATAAGCTGTTTGCATAGCATATCCACGCTTCCCAGCATGATTGCATTACTTTCTAGCAAACAGCTTACTCTCTTGAAATCTTTCTCTCCAATCTCTCAGCTCTGCAAAGGGAAAAAAAGAAAAGCCACAGCTGAGGCACAGAACACCATATATTGACTGTAATGGAGATCATGTGACTGAGGGACACTGCAAAGGTGATCAATAAATTGTAAATTTCTTATTTGAGCACCAATGTAACTTTGAACAGTCGCTAAAAGATCAGTGAGAACTACCTGTAATTTATATGGGGAAAATAGTGGAATTTCACTACTTACCACCAACAAGGAGAGTGGACCCATTCGGTATGTCTTTTACTGCTTCTACCGGATCAGTATAAAATTTGGTATTGTGACAGGAACTGGTTGAAAAATAGCAGCCACAAGTCTAAAAGTGAAGGGGGAGAAAGGAGGGGGAGAGATGAGAATGTCATGGATCCAACATTATACAGTTAATCCAAATAAGAGATTTATTGACTGTGATTCTATATAATACATACAGATATACATAAAGCAATTTACACTGATCTAGAATTGCGAAGTATCCACAAAATGCACAATAGAGCTTTACATCACACTAAAACTATATACACACAGATACAAAAAAAATTAGAATGCAATCCTCTTGTTATTGTACTAATGAATTTAACCCCCCCAAAATTAAAACTATATACAGTATATATATATATGGAAAATAAAACTTCAAAAAAAATCCAAATAGTTCTGTCTTCGCTCATCAAATATAAATCATATAGAAACTTATTGTGCCTCCTTTGGATATCTATCTTATAAAAGAATCTCACAAATTTACAAAGCACACATCTCTTGAATTCAGTCTTTAATATTTAGTGTTAGTTTTCCTTTTGCTTGGAAAGAGTGGTTTTCATTTAGACTCAGTAAAGTCCAAGTCTTCAGAAAAAGTAAATTCCGTATTTCTGAAGTATAAATTCAGCATCATATTCACGCCTTTAACAACTATGTTTTTGCGAAGTTGTATTAAGGGATCCTAAAGAACATAACTATCATATGGGACAAAGAGCCCTTACATTTCTTATGCAAACACAAAACCTATAGGAGATCACATTTCATCACGATATATGTGAAAGAGCTTAAAGGGATCTCAGTTACAGACAAAATCTCAGTTTCTATACATCTTATGTGTTTTCTTATGATGAGCTGAAACAGCAGGTATTCCTGAGTAACAAAACATCCCAACAATATAAGGTATGTGAGAGAGAGAGAAAGAGAGAGAGAGAGGGAGGGAGGGAGGGAGACAGAGAAATAGTCACATTATACTGTTATACTGTATGTATGTGTCAATTGTATGTGTATTAAAAAAAATCATACCAAACATATGAAATCAGATTATCAGAAAGCTAGTGTCAAACGTTGAAAGTTGGATGGCCATCTATCTATCCTATTTTACTAAGCTCAGTCAGATAGAAGGTCTCCCATCCAATTTAAAATTAAAGAACTGAAACATGAGAAGTTGCTGATCAGCAACAAGTATCTGAACATTTGACAGGCAAGCAAGTAATGTTCTCACATTGCATTACATTGGAATTGGTTTCTTTAATTCTCACTTAGCATGTACAGTACTATGAGCACAGCCCTAGTGATTTGTAAACCATGATTTATGACTTAGGACATCATATGAATCATGGCTTTGCATCCAGAAGTGGTATTCAGCAGGTTCTGACCAGTTCTGCAGAACCGGTAGCGGAAATNTGCCACGCCCACCAAGCCACGCCCAAAGAAACGGTAGTAAAAAATTTTGAATCCTACCACTGTTTGCATCATACATAACATCATATCTATACATGTAAATTCATGTACACATATCTATGCATAAAGCTCCATTCACTTTTTCCGGCGGTGCATATTAATTTTTTATAACATTGCTGGGCAGAAAAGGACAATTCTTAGCCGTCCTCCGATAAAAGACCCGAAACATATATATTGAGAAAAAAATGATCCAGACATTGTACATTGCTGGGGAAAAGACCCAATTCCTTAAAACCAACAGCTGAGATCCTATGTGTTGGACTAGGAGCAGGAAAACCCAAATTTTAGTGTTCTGGGTGACTCTGGGCCAGTCACTCTCTTTCAGTCCAACCGATATTTTCCTTCTTATGAGGAAAAACAAGAGGGAAGTGCTACATAGACAACTCAGAGTTCCCAAATAAAAGGAGGGACATAAATCTACTCAATCAAATAATAACCTATAGAACCCAGTAGAACAAACTCTGCTCAGACATGAGCACTACATGCTACTCTCGGCAAATTCTTGAGGGAAGCTTTCTGCAATCTAGAATCCTCCCTATGTTGGGATCCTAGGAAAGCCAAGAATTCTGTAAGATGCATCTGGAAGGCTCTAGAACAGGGGTGGGGAACGACCCCTTTAAGATATGCAGACTTTGACTCTCAGAATTCCTGAGCCAGCCAGGGTCTAGAACAGTGTTTTTCAAACTTGGCAACTTTAAGATGGGTGGACTTCCACTCTCAAGAGTTCCCCAGCCACCATGGGAGTTGAGGTCCAACCATCTTAAACTTGCCAAATTTGCAAAACAGTTATAGAGGGAGAGGCTTAGTCTAGGGCAAAAGTAGCAGACATGGAGCTGTCTGTTATAAGGATATTAAGAGCTTGGCTGTACATTAGTTCTGTATAAAACAATTGTGAACCTGCTTGAACTGGCTTTCACATGGAAACAGAATCATTGCATTAGAAGCACAATAGTCACATTTCTAGAGGGGTGCTCCCTTGGAGAAGGTTGCAATAAGAAGTTGTAGTTTAATATAGCATTGCTTCTAGTACTTTTACCCTATATAGTGCCCTTCTAACAGCTTTCATCATCCCTGATAAGATTACTAATACTTCCTCCTCATTGCCCATCCTTATTATGCCTGTTCCTTAATGGTGTTACATATTTGGAACTGTCTTCTCATCTTTCTTGAACAGCATATTATTTAGCACTAAATAACAGCAAGTTACCTGGTACCTCAAAAAAAAAAAAGTTAACTAAAAAATATATTGATATTTTTTAGGAATTGCTTGAAATGCTGTTGTCCTGCACACAAAAATCTGCTGAAATGCTTTATCAGAATATGGAAAAGACATACAAAAATATAGTGTATAACGGCTAGCTGTTAAAATGACTTGAATATTTTAAGACAAGTAGTAACAACTTTGGGATTACTGCACAACTAACTACTTTTTAATTATCCAGAAAAAAGGGTACTGCATAGCTAGAAAAATAGAAGTATTACAAATGATAATACTCTTGACTTAACCAAACAAAAGGTCCAAAATGAGGATTTTCTTATAAGCTCAAAAAACATAACTGCAACTTTTTTGTATATGCATGCCCCTATTCTTAATAAAACACAACTTCATATATAAACAGTGGTTATTATCTTAAGTAATTCCTAGACATAACAAGAGCAAGGGTGAATCTATTTACAATGCTCGCAACTGACAAACCGAAACAACTAATTTAATCTAATGCTCCAGTTCAACAGGTCCTGATTGAGAATCAGTTTCTCCCAATAACGTAAGTACCAAGCAGCAAAAAATAATTCCAAGCAAAATAAATGAATTTTAATTCCAAATTAGGATTAAACTGTGTGGCCTGTTTTACAATCATACGGTATTCTCACAATCATTCTGTCCAGAAATTACAAACTGAGGGCACAGGTTGTCAAAAGTTAGGCACTGAAAAAATGAATCTTCCTATCGAACTATTACTATTTTGCAATCAGAAAGAATTATATTGACAACCTCCAAGCAATACCAACATAATTATCACTAAAAGGGGGCATGAAAAATGTGAATTTTCATGAATAAATGTGGTGTATTTATTATTGCTGGCACTGTACATTGTTATTGGTATTTTAGATTCTATAGTTTTTAATCTCATTTATGTAAACAAGGCATGTCAGTCACTCAGTTTCTCCTGTTGTTGTGAGTTACATAGGATTATCGTGTGTAAAGGAGGCAGCCGTATAAATTCTATAAATAAAAAAATAAAGTACTTAATAAGGTATGCCTGGCAGCATGACGCAGACCACAAAGCTCTTGAAACCGAAAGAAGCAGCTCACATAGTTTGTTCTCCCTGGCATGGAAAATCACATGGCACATGCTATGTTTCACTAATATGGGCGTAACAAAACAGCCAAGCAACCAGTTCATCACCTTTTACTGACAAGAGCAGTTTTCAATTAATCAGATGGTGCCAGCTAACTCAAAGAGCCTTTTATGATTAACCCACCACTGCATTATCTCTCCATCTATATACTATTAGAACTCTTGTTCCCATAACCTTTAACTGGGCAAAACAATACATAATTGGGCAACAATTTTTCAACCAAGGTACCTCAAATAGGCTCACTTACAGAATGTGTCCAAAATGGATCACAGGTTGAGAACCATCATTCTAGGACAGTGTGTCCAACCTTGGCAACTTTAAATTTGTGGGCTTCAACTCCCAGAATTCAAGGCTAGCTGGGGAATTATGGGAATTGAAATCCACAAGTCTTAAAGTTGCCCAAGGTTGGACATCCCTGTTCTAGGAGATAGCAAAATAAATAATCCGACATGAAAACTTTTGTGACTTTCTTATTAAGGTTGTAGGAAGGAAATAAATCTCATTGAATCCTGGGGCTCTCAGCCCCAAATTCCCAACTGCTTGTTGCTGTAGGAAAAATTCAAGGTCTACTATATATGCCGCCTTAGGTTTTTGGATGAAAGGCAGGGACATAACCCTGACAATACACAACCCAATTATAGAATACTGTTATCCTGTGCTTCTCTTCAAATATTGAGAAGACAGTCACTTTCTGAAAAAAGCTTTACTTTACAATGGCCTTCAAGATGTAAGGAATAAGCTCCGAGAAATCCCAGTTAGGATGGTCCAGGAGAATTGTGGTCCCAATATATTTGGAAAACAGCATGTTTAAGACAGATATCTAGGCTTTTAATTATTTAAATCTGAAACAGGAAATCATTTAAGATTGTGGTAGAGATATTTCCAACCCTATCTTGGACAGACAGATGACTAACAGTAGCTCCAACTCTTGACTCTTTCCAATTTTTTTTAATACTTGTATGCTTTCATCATTTTTATCTTCACCATCAGGGAACTTTGCTGTAAACTACATTATCCCAGCCAACTAAGGTAACTACAGATAGTCCTCAACTTATAACAGGGGTGTCAAACTCACGTCATCACGGCAATGTGACGGGACAGGACTTCTTTCCCCTTTGCTAAAACTGGTAGGGGCAGGGCTAGCATGTGACGCATCCAGCCCGTGGGCCGCAAGTTTGACACCCCTGACTTACAACTATCATTGAGCCTGACAATTTCAATTAAAAGTCATGATGGTAATAAAGCAGATTACATCACCGGAGGCATTTTATAACTTTTGTGGTGATCAGTTACTTCCTGTTTCTGGCAAAAACATTGTAAATTATGGCCACCTGACCAGGGGAGCACTGCAAATAGCCATAAATGTGAGCCAGTTGCCAAGTGCTCAAAATGCAGTCATGTGACTGCAGGGAGAGGATAGGTGTATGTTGTAATTTTGAATGGTTGCTAAGCATCTGGTCATTAAGTCAAGGACCACCTATATTTCTTTCTGGAATCTCCACCTGAACTGGAACATTTATTACTAACCCTTTTCAGATCAGTAGGTGCCAGGAACCAGTAGTAGCTGCAATTCTTAACACATTCTGGTTTAGAGGCTAACTTCATTGATGGGATTCACTGTCCAGCAACAATTTAGTTTTCTTTATTTTGTGACCACCCAGATTGTTGCAGCTCAGATATGGCAACTCAGTGTTTTACAAACCTGGCACAATTAAGATGAGGACTTCAATTACCAGAATTCCCCAGACAGCATTCTGGGACTTGAAATCCTCTTCCCTCTTAAAAGTTGTCAAGTTTGGAAAACACTGCCAAAGCCCTGAGCAAGCTGTCACAAAACACAGCTTTAATAAAAACTGATCCATCAAATATTCCTGCAAGGAGAGATGCAGGTTTTTTTAAAAAAAAAAAAAACACGTTCATTTTCCAGACAGAAAAGGCCTCACAGTGGGAACGGCTGTTTAAAAGGAGCAAGCTTTATTTCCGAGTAAGCCAGGTGTAAGCGAGGTGTAAGAAGCCACAGGATCTGTGACTTCAAAGTTGATCCCTTAAAGCCGCCTCTCAATGGGGCCCCCACCGGATCTCCCTTCCTCCGTTTTAAGTAAATGAAGCATCCAGTTGCGGAAGCAGAGCTGAGAAGCTCCTTTTCTCTTCCTCAAGGTCAGGTCGGCGTACAGTCCCCTTTTTCTGCAACCACGTCCAAGGACGCGTCTCCTTGTAACGCGCTGCCCTCTCCAACCAGCCGGCAGAAGAAAGGATGCAGGCGCGTCGTTCATTCTGCAGCAGATCGGAGGTCACCTTTCCTGCCCTGGCTGGGGTGAAATATTTTCCTTGCATGGAGGAACTGAAAGAGCCCTGGGGCTAAACCCGATCCTGGTGGGAGCCAACGAAACAGGCCCAACTAATTGTCGGGGGAGTCCCCGCCACAGCCAAGAAGGGCGCAAAGAAGGGCGAGACGCGATTGCAAAGCGGTCTGACCGGCTCTTCTGCCTGCGAGAACGGC
>AZIM01001256.1:146216-159572 GCA_000516915.1 Ophiophagus hannah | reverse complement strand
CCATTCCCCACCATCCAGTCAGAGTTGAAGCAGCTTCTTGGATGAGAAGCTAAAAGTCTTCAAAAGAAAAAACAAAAAAGTCCAGTTGTTTCTTGAAAAAGCACCTTTGGGGATAACCATAACTTGGATAACTGAGAATCTCCATAGATATTTAGTTAATATTGTGTTTGTCAGTACAGCAACACAGGATGGAATTAATATGAATTACAAATGAAAGTCTCAATGAGAGCTAATTAAAACACCCTTTTCTTTATTATAGGAAAATGGAAGCTAGGAAACCAGCACTTGCTTCTAACTGTAGCAATAGGTCACTTTCTTCAACATATATTTAGAAAACTTTTAAAATAATTTCTGGTCATCAGATGCTATCAATCAATCAGACTTTATTTACTTTGGTTTTTTATCAAACCAATGGCACACCTTCTCACACCATGGCCTTCTATAGACCCTACATTTGTATTTTCCAACTCCCCTCCTAAAATCAGGTCACTATTGTTTTTATCCCCCTTGGCCATCTATATACAGGAACTCCGCAGCAGGCTACTGCATCACAGCCCTAATTATTTCTTTGCTTGCTTATCTGAACTGTACTTGTGGAAGAGCTTGGTTTATTTGCTGCTTTTACCATTTCTTTCCTTTTACCACATGGGAACCCNTCTTAGAGGCCAATTTTAGCTGTAGTTGAGATAATTGTGTCTTCAGATCAATTGATTTTCAGCACGTTAGGAAGCCCTCTACTCAAAATAATTGGGGGAGCCACGATCCTTTGTCTCAAAGGGAAGCAGGGCAGTTTAACATTTTGCAGGCTAAAGTGATAGCATTGGGATAGCATTGAGACTGATTTTCTTTACGAGATGATGTCTGAGAGGGAGAACAGCATTACTCTTCACAGAGAAGACCTGGGCATGATGGTTCAATATACTTGGTTTTTAGCATTTATATCTCTTCTGCTAATAGGTTTCTTGAAATTTCTCAGCAATTTAGCTCACCATTTTTTTTACAAAAGGCATCACACCTGAATTAATAGGGTGAATAGTCCACTGAGTTCTATTAATAACAAAAAATCCAATTGCTCATTATTATGGAAAGGAAGCTAAGGGGCTCATGTGATGCCTTAAATAATTATGACAGCTTCTTTTTTTGAAGAAATAGCTGATCTTCCTAAAAAACGAATGTGCTGAGATTGTCTCATTTTATTTTTTTTATAACAATGATGTTCATGAGAATGACTCATTAGTGACACATATTCGGAAATAATGGGCAAAATTTCCCAAAGTATTTAATGGATGGTTGTCATGAGGATATAATGAGTCTCTTAAAAATGTACAACATTCTCCTTTTTGTTCTCAGGAAGGAAAGTTGGAAAAGAGATTAGTCCAGCTATCAAGATGTTTAGGGTACAAAGATTAATATCAGGATTGGGCCAGCCATTAGCTAGATTGATAGAGATATCTCAATATGATTTTGGGGTACTGTAAAATGCTAGGAAACTGTCTATTATTCAATTTATTGTTCTATTTTTATTGTCACAATTACGTTCAGTCTGAGCTACAAAAATCACTAGATTTCCCTTGACTTGGGATATTTCCAAAACATCTCCTGGACTACCTCACTCACCTTGTATTGCCATTCATATATTATTCACTATGACTGTGAATAGTTTTAGAGGTTTTGTGCATCCCTGCCTGTTTCCTAATAGAATCCCAGGACTCATAAGTAATAATCTCACATTTTAAAATAATTAGCTTCATCTATGGTGACTGGTTGATCAAACGAAAACTGGTTTGAGAAATAAGAAATCAGAAGACGAGGCAACAATCTGAATTCTTTATCTAGTGCTGATCTGGTTACCTGGCAGATCCAAATTGAATTATCTACCATCTTTTAAAAGTTCCTCAATATTTTGGTGCTATTTTCATCTTAATATATACTTTAAAACACATCTAAAGTATATTGTATGAGCAATATACTTTAGATGTGCATGGAAATATTGATGAGCAATGGAAATATTCCTTTGTAAATGAAATATCTTCTAAAACAAAAACTCTTCCCATGAATTAAGCAAACTTAAAATATTAATTCAACATCAAAACTTCATGAATCCATGAAGAAACAAACCACAGAGGAAAAGGGGGTTACAAGTATTATTCATAGTGACCAGCCCACTACTAGTCTTGATCCAAGGAAACCAAGTATATTGATAAGCCTTTGGATGTGGATATACATTTTCTGATCAGTCTAAGAAAAGGAGATTGATGGCTATATTCTTGTTATGTCTTTTCCTATTAAGACTTTTTAACAAGGAAGGATGGATAATTGGAAGGGCAGTCAAAGGAACTGCAAGTCTCAAATTTAGCATACTGTATGCAGGAATGACATTGCCACCTCAAATGGTCAAAGGTGCCAAAAGTGAACTTTAATTCAAGTATCCTCATTTCACCCTGGTTTCTCAAAAAAAAAAAATTTGCTTAGTGTTTCTCTTAGAATTGTATTGAATTTCAAAAGCACCAAGTTCATTCTTTTGGAAATATATTTTGAGTAAGAGCAATATAATGGAGGGCAAACAACATGCCATAGATCCTACTGGGATGAGTTGAATAGAATCATTCTATTTAAGGTCATAACAAACAACAAAAACTGGTCAGTCTTGAGTTTACAGATTCCAGAAGCGCATCGGCTTGAAGTGACACATCAAACATACAAATGGCCTTGATCCCATAATGTATAGCCACTGTTATATTAATACACTGGGATGACATTGTCACCTGCATTAACAGCTGCAGAATTGAATTTAGGCAGCTGCTATTCTGCTGCCAAGGGCTGAATAAAAAAGAAAAGGATTTGTGTTCAACAGCAAAAAAGAAAGAAAGCCAAGGTAGAAAAGCAGCAACAATGGTTCTTTCAAACTAGTTTGGTCCCATATATCAGCCTTTCCAAAACTGCTCCACTTTGTGCTGGGTGGTGTCATCCAATATATCTGATGGGCACCAGGTTGGAGAAGACAGTGAGATATATACTTTATGTTCAATGCGAAGTAGTCTAGACATTTTCAGTGTTTCTTGTTCCCAGTGAGGTGCTCAGAGATTTACAGCTGGAAAATTATCCAGAAATTATACAGCAGGGAGTGATTTGAAAAGCAGAAGCTCCAATAGTCATATTTTAATGGAGACAATACAATACCAACAAAATGTGAATTTGGGTGGAAGATTGGCCGTGAAGAGCATGTGGCAAAATAAATAACCTTTTCATAACCAGCCTTTTTCTTATTTAATCTCTCCTTCCTCAAACTGATCTTCTATTCCCCACAGAAGAAAGATAGACAGAGGAGAGATTTTGAGTTGGGGAAAAAAAGATTAACCCCCAAAGAGTTAGACCTACCTCCACATCAACCTTCCAATCAGATACCTTCAAAATACATCTACGTACATTTTTGTTTGCTTTGGTGGAGGGAGCTTTTGAGATGGTGTGGACTAGCCATGACTGTCTAGATAAGTCCCTACAGTTTTCTCTGCAAGATTTCAGAAGTGAGTTGCCATTGCCTGTTTCTTCCTAGGGTTGAGAGAGAATAAACTGGCTCAAAGTCACCCAGCTGGATTTTGCGTAAGGCAGGATTAGAATTCACAGTCTCTCAATTTCTAGCCTGATGTCTTATACTCTACACTAAATTGACACTCTTGCTTGCTTAGGTTAGGTTTAGTTTAAATCAGGGGTGGGATTCAACCGGCATTAATTACGCTTTGCATTTTGAGGTTGAAAAAGCAGGAAATAAAGGACAAGTAAGAGCCNGGGTGGGCCAAACAACAGCAAATACAGAACTGGTTCTGTGTCTGCTGCTCTTCAGAGCTACCGGCTCTATAGAACTGGGCAGAACCAGTAGCATCCAACTCCTGGTTTAAATGTATGCCATACTTTCTGAAGGTAAGTGCCCATGTTTGCAACCAATATCTAACCCAAGCAGTCTCATTCCTTTACAAGTCAGAATTGTCTGAACCTCAGCATTAAGTATAATGCTGCTTGCTTACTGTTCACTGAAATCTGAAATGCTTTAGGTTCTTCCCTCACAAAATCATGGGAATCTGGGGCCTCGTCAAGTTGTTCCTGTGAACAGTGAACAGGGTACAATAGTTGGCAGCCCCAGATCAGTATATCCTTCTGAGCATGTCAAGCGAGGACACCAGCACATATCGTGGTATGAGGCCAGATGGCCATTCTCATTAACATGTTGTTCCTTAACCAGTTCTACAGTTAAAACCTCTTTCTAATTGGTGTCTGACTTGCTTGAGCAGATGGGATACATACTCACAGGAGTTCCTTAGGAAGAGGCTACCATTTTGGTGATACCTCTAGTCATCTTATTGACCTCTCTTTATTTTCTATACAGGGGTCAATAGAAACATACTCTTTTGCATTAGCCTCTCAAAATATAATATAATTATTGGCAGGTTCTGAAGAATCAATAAAGTTGACATTTGAAGAAGAAGGGGAGGACAGGGGAGGGCAGACTTGATTTAACTGACTCATCATCAAGACCTGAAATGATACAGGATTATTACATTACACCAAGTTATTTTATCATACCATATCAAGAATTAACTGACCAGAACCTTCTTCCAGGATCTGCCCCCCTCCTCCAATTTTCAATCCATATTACAGTCCTGGGATTTTCTGGTGTTATCCCATCCAAGTCCTAGTCAGATCTAAGTGTTCTGCCAAGGTCAGCTAAACACTGGGACTTGCTGTGATGTTCTTTTAATCCAATTAAGTCTTTAAAAAACATACTCTAAGTACAGATCCTACATCCTTAATAGGGCTGATCTAAGCAACCAGCATGTCTATGTAAAAGGTGACAACAACATCCCAATTGCAAGAAAAGGATGATTTTAGCTTTGGCAAAAAGCATGCATGTACAGTACTTATTTCATTGTACAGTTTGCCTACAGCGTACTGAGTTCATCTTATTCCATTTATAAAATAGCTATTAAGAAATAGTACATTATTTAATGTAAATAATTAGTTATAAAGTAGCTATCAGAAACAAACATATTATTTCATCTAATTTTTGCAGCACTGATCAGTTCATGGAACTCTCACCACTACTGCGAAGTACAGAAAGGTGTAGCAATTAGCAATTCTCATCTCAAAGGCTGATGCCTTCAACCACCAATTGTGTTACTTTCAGCTATTAGCCATTAAAGCGATCCCTTTTTGCTGCCTGGGGTGGACTAAAATTGGCTCCCACCCCCTTTCCTACCCCCTAAAGCCACCCTGACAACATTTGGCAGTGGGAGAAGACACCTACTGCAGCTGAGAGCAACAGGCTAACTTAGGTTGGCTGTGTAGTTCCCTGTTCCACTGTCCGCCCCCCCCCCCCCACTNNNCCCCCCCCCCCCAGTTTTGCTATCCAAGACTTGCCACAATCTGACCAACAATAGAGGCAACCAATCTCCAAACTCCAGCCAACCTACCAACATTCAGACTAACCTCTCTTGTTAACTATAAAGTTTTCAAGTCTCTGTATTTTACTCGTTTTCAAACCAACCAATAAGTTCCCTGCTCAGATGCAGCTCTCCCAATCCGTCAAAACACACTAAGAAGTGTTTACTGAGGAACTGCCACTGTTGCTACCCTTAAAATGCGTTGCAGTTTCATCTAATAACAGGTAGGATTAACCTAGCTATACAGTGCAAAGCACCAAGCAAAGGGTCAACATTAATCAATGCTGAAAGGCATGAATTTTCACTCCAGGGGCTAAAAGCAGAAGTAAGATGGAGCTAACAAGTCCGACTCTCGGGCTCTTTGGCTGTAGGGAGAATCGATTCGAAAGGACTAAAATAGAGATAAAGTCCTGCTTACCTGCTCGTGATATTCAATGCCCATGCTGAGGGTATTGATCAAGATAGCGATCATGATGCCACGGCCAAAGTATTTGCTGTCCACAATCTTCCGAAATGTCTCACAAACCACCTTCCAGAAGGCTAGAAGTTTCCGTGTGTTTCTTCCCCGAGCTTTCTGGCGCTGAGGGTCTCGCTGGTCACTATAGTGAGCGTCCTGGGTGAATTCATATACTGCATCGCTATCAGAGTCTCCTGCCTCGTGATCCTTCTGCTCTGGGTTGTTCGCCAAGGTTTTTGTGCAATAGGGACAACTTTCTGGGCTGCAAGTATTATCAGGTTTGCCCCCTTTGTTGGAAATCTTGCAGGAACTTTGGCAGGGACCTAAATGAGAAATAAATAAACAAACAAACACATACATACATACATAAAAAAATGATAATAATAAACCTTTGTTTATCAGGCTTCTTAAGAGGTCCCATTTTGGAGCAGATGAACAATGTGATATTGACAGATGTATCCTTTTAGGGTTTTTTTGCTTTTTTTTTTTTTGAGAAAATCCTAAGAATTTTAGGCCATCAACCAGTGACTTCAACCAGAGCAGGCAGTCCTCGACTTACAACAGTTTGCTTAGNGACCGTTCAAAGTTACAACGGCATTGGAAAAAAAAAGTAACGTATGACCATTTTTCACACTTACAACTTTTGTAGCATCTCCATGATCATGTGATCAAAATTCAGACGCTTGGCAACTGGCTCATATTTATGAGGATTGAAGTCTCCCGGGGTCATGTGATCACCTTTTGTGACCTTTTGACCCTGACCCTAACCCTATTCTGAGGAAAACAAAGTGGGGGCAATGCTATGTAGGATAACTTGAGAGAAAAGCCTGGATATCAATCTAACTATTAACGTTAAATTACATTGGTACAAAACAAAACCATGTGGTAGAAATATACTTGAAAACATGAACGTTGCTGGGTATTGTTTTGAAGTCAAAGAAAAAACAGAAGAAAATGAATGAAAGGGTTTCAACATGAGACACCAATTGAGATCAAATCAGATAGATTTATTCATTCACACTTTGTACGAGGATACTTTATTTTGACAAAAACTACATTTGAAACCTAGGGTCCTGGTTGCATAGAGTGGTGGGATGGGTGGCCTTTAGCTTGTAACCCAGAGCCCTTTTTTGTTGTAGAAACAGCAACAGCACATTGCTAGCGGCAATGAAGATGAGGATGTGATGGGGGTGACGGTAGTGGTGGTAGTGATGATGTTATCAGTGGCTGTAATAATTTTGCAGGCTCATAATCTGAACTCTGGAATTCCAGAAAGCGTCAGCCATCTCTACCGTATTCTTTCTAGAACAGGGTGAAGGTGATTTTACGCTCCCTGATTTTCAAGTCCTTCATTTTTTGAAAGCAGTGATCTTGCCTTTTGGAGCTTTCCACCACTGTAGGTTTTACCTTGTTTTTATTCTTTAGCTACTTTTACATTTGTAAGGTTTTAAATATTATTCTAAATGTATTTCACACTTTGGAACAATTTTAGCTGTGAAAATGCAGGATCAAAATTTTTTGATCAATAAATAAGAGCGCTGATATTTTATGCTTGTAAGGTCTGTACTGAAAATGAAGGAGAGAGGCTCTTTTGGAGTACATAAATCTACTGGTAATCTTTGAATAATGAAGGAATATCTGCTGAACCTGACTCAAAACATTTCTGAAGGCTAGGCAAAAGAGATCTAGAATCTTGATTAGATTTATAAAAGCTGACTGTTTTAAAACATTAACATCCTTTTTGTTCTGCAGCACTATTCCCAGAAAGAACTGCCCAATTTAATGAAAGGAGTATTGAAGGCTACAAGTTCTTCAGAAAATGAGATATTATTTTGAAATTTGAGGTCTCTGATTTTACTAAGTAAAAAGTTAACCAATTAAGGTTAGTCAAATTTATCGAATTGATCTGGTCGATCGATCTGTTGTTAAGCAGATGTCTGAATGGGATCTTTCTCTGCTTTCTCTCTAAGTAATGTGGGTCAAGGAGATTCTTGTCCTGGCAAGGCATAACCTTTCTCTCTTTCTTATCTATTATGCCAGGAGTAACCTCAGAGTATGCAATTAAAAAAAAAGTCAAGATGGTAGCCACAATAACATGAGTCAAAAAAATATAGGCAGTGCTTTGATTGCACCACTTTTGGGCCATATCCTGCAGATACCCCTGGATTCTACCTGGGAAACTGCCAAGTTACAGAGGAATGAGAGGAAACGTTCAAGAACACCCCTAGAAAACTATAGGAAAAACTGCCAAAACAGTTCAATTCAAACTGTACATTTTTAAGTGACTGTGAATATTACAAAACATGGGTTTTCAGTTACCTCATTCAAACCATTTCTTGGGAAACATTTGCATCTGTTAGAGAACTGTCATGTAAGCTGCAATATCTCCACAAAATATTAAAGCCTAAAAGAATACACGGCTTAATTTACACCACTTTTCATTCAAGCAGAAGCGTCAGTGGTATATAACTACGCAAAAGAGTTTTCCATTGAGCAATATCAGAATTAACATCCCTGGTTAGAAAGTAGAAAAGACATTCAAAACAACACAATGTTGTGTTTTGCACCCTACCAATTAAAGGTTACCTTTGCCATAACAAATTAGGGCGTTGGAGGGGGGCACACCCAAAATATTTATTCAGGGAAATGACCATCAATAACTATTTAACTCCATCTCTTTAATTCCAGGCTAAAGAAAAGAACAATTCTTCTGGAGGTTTCCTCAAATAATGTTAGATTTTCTTTTTCTTTGCTTAATATCAGCAGCAACTTTTTTTCAGGGGGGAAAGTACTTGATGGTTGCTAAGTTCCCTACCTTGAATTGTAGAAATCTATTCAGATTTACAAATCCAAGGCTGAGCCAAGCACACCCACCCACACACATGCACACACCCACGCCCCTTAGAAGTCATCAGTGAATGCTGTCCACGGGCAAGCATTTGCAGCTGCTTCATTACCCATTTGGCCATTAAGGTGAAACAGAAGGCAATCGAGTCTATGGCACATGTAATACAGGTAGCCCTTGACTTATGACATACAGTTCAAAGTTAGAACAGCACTAAAAAAGCGAGTTATGACTGCTTGTCAGACTTAACAACAGTTGTAACATCCCCATGGTCATGTGATGAAAATTCAGATGCTTGGCAACTGGTTCATATTTATAACGGTTGCGATATCCCATAGTCATGTGACTGCCTTTTGTGACCTTCTGACAAGCAAAGTCAATGGGGAAGCCAGATTCACTTCACAACATCGTTACTAATTTAACAACTGTGGTGATTCACTTAACAACTATGACAAGAAAGGTCATAAAATGGGGCAAAGCTCACTTAACAAATGCCTTGCTTAATGTTGGGCTCAATTGAGGTCATAAGTCGAGGACTATCTGTTTTAGGAGCTGCATAGATACCACCATAGCCCATGCGCTCCTGCTGCTTGCTGATACTTCAGCTTTTCTTCCAACTCACCATTCTGAAATGATTTCTTACAATAACCAATCCCAGCTGACAGGTGGGCTTTCCAATGCAAGAAGAAGAGTCCCTTATGAAGTTGGCTACAGTGAGGTGAGGAGTTTGTCCTCAGAGCTCATTCTGAATACAGCTTTAACTCCTATCTCATTTTAAAGTCAGCAGGGAGCCTTGGATCACCTAGCCTGACCTTCTCTTGGAGACAAATCATAAGATTTTGGCGAGCTGGCCCTGCCTCATTCCCAGAAAGTCTCTCATGCTTAGAGAGATTAAAAAAACAACAGCACTGCAAACACACAGAGAAATCTTGGAAAGTAAACTGTGGACTCTCCAGAGGCCATCCTTACATTACATTAACAGTGTTGTTACAGGGGAACATTCACGCTTCTGAATAAATATTTGCAGGAGTTTGGATGATGACTGAAACTCCACATGTCCAGACGGGAGCCTCTTACAAATTACAGAAGATGAAGGCTGGACTTGTGCCTGAAATTCCACAGGACTGGATCAGTGTGACCCCCAAGTCAACCCTGCACAGAAAGAAGCCCACAGCCTCCAAAAAGGTCAATAACTGGCATGCTTTTCAATCGTTTTGAAAGGATATGAATGCAAGTAGGAAAAAAAGGGGACAAACATTGTATTGCTAACCAACAATAACATCTTATATATTTGTATTATACAACATCCTGTCTCTCCCTCCCTTCCTCTCTCTCTCTCACACACCTTTTTGGCTTTTAGACAAATCCTCAGAAAACTTAAATTCTCAGAAGAATGGTTCTTCATGGCTTAAGCAAGCCAGAAGTATATATCTTTAATGCTTTTTGTGTTGATTTCTCACTGGTTTCAAATATTACAGACACAGTGGCTCCCATAAACCTGAGTAAAACACCCCAGGCGGAGTACAGTAATGTGAAGTGTGAATTCAGTCATTAGATTAGACCCTTGTTTCAAAATGCTGCCCATCAGATTCCATGCTGATTGGCAATAGCTTTCCAAAACTGAAATGGGATGTTTTGCAAATTCCTTTTCTGGGACTCCACAAGCAAACCAACACCTATTGTCCCTGAGCTTGGTAGAAATGCTAAGGATAAGATAGAGAAAGGGGGAACACAAAAATTACTACTCTGCCTCACATTCAAGCTTGACTGAACCATCAACATCCAAGCTTAATACTTACCAGTGCTCTGTGTTTCCAATATCTTCTGCATCGGACTATAAGGCCCTGGAGGGATGTTAAGATTCATCAGTGTGCTAGCCCCGGGGTTCAATGCGGACTCTGCCAAACCTTTATCTTTGAGGAGCTCATGGGAGCTACTTGGGTGTACTGTTGGGTAAACCTTGCTGCCAACAACAGTCCTGGGAAGCACCTCGGGTCCTGGCAAACTGAGACCAGTCTGAGAGAGAGATGATTGGCAATGAATTGGCTCAAAATGACAGTCTGCATGGTAGATACTATGCACAGATTCCGTGTTGCCAGGCGCCATGTGAGAAGGATTGACTACTGAAGGAAGCATCAACCGATTGGCACCGTTGTGAAGGGAGCTGGTTTCCACATCACTAATTTCTGGACTGGCCCGTGGGGCCCGTAGGCTACCATTGCCTAGGTGATAGTGGTGGTGGTGGTGATGGTGATGATGAATGAGGTGATGCACTGATGACCTTTTCTGTGGATGATGTTTGCACGGTTGTCTCTCTGTGCTGGTCTTACTGCCTGGGCTGGAGAGGAAGCCCATCTTTACCCCTGTGGTCTGGCAAGTTTCCATCACTTGCTTGCCAGCCTTCCGAAGGACATAGACAATGTATTTGAGAAGTTCATCGTAACAGCTTCCTGGCTCCGAAAAGCTAGCCAATGTGCTTGCATTGGAGAGGTAGCGGATTCTCTGCTCCTTCATTAGCTGGCTCTCTCGCTGCTTGGTCTCTGAGAACTGGGTTGCTATGACCACAAGGCAGAGATTTATCATGAAGAAAGAGCCCACCTGAAAGGGAAGTAGGTTTGTGATTAGCCCTATTTATGTAGAAAAGCCCAATTGAGAGAATATGTAGAGATGAGGGGGAAAACATTGTGTTTTGTTTTTTTTCAAAACAACTGTTGACTCCAAACCAACATCCTATTATTTTAAAACTCAAGGAGGGGAAAGAACCTTGCACGAACACCTTAATATTTCATCCAAGGGGCAAAAGTTTGAAGGTTTATCATGCAACAAACACTGAAGCTACTAAGCTGTCCTGGGTTTGGTTAGGATTAGGATGGGAGATCACCTGATGTCACTCTTTTGAGATAAAAATGTGGAAAAACTCCAACTAATGCTGCAATTCTACCCATATATTTGAAATATCCTCTTGAATTCAGTAGGGCTAGTAAAATGAATGCAGGTTTGCATCATGACCAGGTGGTCCCATTGAGTTCACCAGCATCTACCTTATGGAATGGAAATAAATAAGTAAATCAATTAAAAAAGGAATAGCAGACTTTTTCCCAACATGGATGCTGCATTTCCCCAGGAAAATCTGGCAGCAGGGTATGTGTGTGTTGCACATTCTTTCTAATGATGCACAATGCTAAATCCCTACACCCATACATGCTTTCATATTAATTTTGAGTGGTTGCCCTGTCAGCCAGATGTTAAGACTGGATTTGGCATTTCTGTCCTTCTCAAGGACCTGGGAGAGCCTTCAAGTCAGCCTTAACTGTGGCAACTGCCTGGACCAGTCCCTGCAGTTTTCTTGGCAAAATTTTTGGAAGTTCATGGAGATACCTGACCAATATTGTCCATTTTCACACAGCTTTACACACTGGAAGAGGGGAAATGAAACACTTCGTAGTGTTTAAAGGAGTATCTATGAGGTTACGAATCACCCCCTCCAACCTTATCCTACACTTAGGCTTGAAAAAAGCTCTTATAGACTGCAGCAAGGATAAAGACAGATTATGTACATTCTACTTCCAGAACCCCCAAGCTATATAAAACAAATGGCAATTTTGAAGTCTAAACACATCCTATAAGTTATATTTTCAAAAACTGTCTGGAAACCAAAGAAGCGAATAGTTTTGCATGCCTCCAAGCAAGCGTTGTTTTGGCTCATATTTCTTAAGCAGCAGTTCCTCTGAGCCACATGACAAATTACCTTTACAATTTAAAGAGATGTAAAAAGAATAAAATATTGCATGAAGAAGAGATGGTTATAGCAGAAGGATAAATGTGCTGGGTGTGAAAAAGTTCCTTGGGTTTTTATAGAATTTTAAATGCTTAGGCAATGTGCTAGAAAACAAGAAGCTGTAAAAGGCATATGGCAAAGGCACTTTGCTCCTTAAATACATATCATATTACAGACATTTTACTGTTGTGACAGCAGAGAAGCCTTTGATGAAAAATAATTGAGCTGGTTTATATCTATATAGTTCTATGGCTCTGGGTGTAATTCCTTCATTTTACCACATCAAGCTAGATAGATTTTCTCCTAAACTTCAAGAATGTAGTAAGGGACCTGCTGGATTAGGCTATTTCAGGGGTCCCCAACCCTTGACCCATTCGGAACCAGGCCACGCAAGCAGCAGGTGAGCATGCTCACAAGCGCAGCCTCCACTTCCACAAATGTCAGGCACTCATGCTTTTGTGTGTGAAGCTCCCTTTATGTGAGCCACTTGCACAAATGAAGGTGGTGCACCCACAGAACCATCCCCTCTCCACTGCCACTGCTGCCACAAAGTCAGAAAGTTTGGGAACAACCACTGGACTATGTCATTTGAAGGCAAGTTGGTGATTTCCAGATGTTTGAGGCTATCATTTCCACAGACTGTCACTGCTGGTAAAGAGAGCTGAAACCCAAATATCCTGAAGGATGTGAGCATGCAGCACTTTCTCGGCTATTTCTAATGAGTTATATTGAGATGGGGATGTGGTGGCTCAGTGGCTAAGACGNTGAGCTTGTCGATCAGAAAGGTCGGCAGTCTGGCGGTTCGAATCCCTAGCGCTGCATAACGGAGTGAGCTCCCGTT
>AZIM01001256.1:110760-128181 GCA_000516915.1 Ophiophagus hannah | reverse complement strand
GATGACTGAGAATCTCCATAGACAACTTTGCAGAAGGGAGGTTGAAAGGAGATCATCAGAGAGCCACAGGACAGCCACCATTTCATAGTCAGGGCTCATCAGGGTCCCATTTCTGGAACTCTGCACTTTGATATGGCCCAAGGGTTAATCAATAAAGTAAACTTAATAATGTGTTATATCACCAAGCACATACCAGTGCGTGATGAGGAACAGCAACATAATTTGGAAGGATAAAAGAAAATTCATGGCAGGGCAAACATTACAGCACTATAGGAGGAGAACCATGTTACTCTATGCCAGCCTCAAATCGCGAGGAGTTTAGTAGCATCTTTTCTAAATAACAAATTTTATTACAAGGCATATGTTTTTGTGAGTACAGGTTATTTCATCAAATGCAATGCAGTGGCTAGATGGATTTAAATTGGGATGTAATATTGATGTGCCTTTGAGTTAGCCTTGATTCCTAGGGACTTTCTGGACTAATCCCTGGAGGTCCCACCCATCTCTTTGGTAAGATTTCAGAACAGCCAGCTGGGTGTAGTGATTAAGGCATCAAGCTAGAAATCCAGAAAGTGTTGAGTTCTATTCCCTGCTTAGACACAAAGCCAAATGGATGGCCTTGGGTCATTCTCTCTCTCTTAATCCCAAGAAGGAGTCAATGGCAACCACTTCCGAAATCTTGCCAAAAAACCTCTTAAAGCATCACTAAAAAGTTGCACACAAACGCAAATTAGAATGGTTCACTTTGTGCTGACTGGAAGCTACTTAGAGCATGTGAATAACAACTGCTGTAAGGAGAAGTTAGAAAGAAGAGGGCTTGATACCTACACTGATGGAAAAATTGCCACTATTCTACAGTCCTGTAACCTCCAAATCTTCCTGCAGTTGTCTCTGGCAATGGGCAAAGATATTCCCCCTGCCCAAAAAAGATCTCACATCTCTATAAGGAGAGCAAAAGGATTTGAAATAACAATGGCATTGGGGGACTTTTTAAAAACTCTACTTGCAATCCCCATTCTTGATTATTCCAATACTTATTTATAATGTTATATTTAACATTGTTTTTCAATTATTAATAGTATATACATACATTTTTCAGAATGAGAAGATGCATCAAGGTGACAAAGTGTAAAGGACTAATGGCCCTTTGTTAAATACTTAACACCTCCACTAGCTGGAATTCCCATGATCATGGCATCGTGCACCCCCTCACCCTGCTGCCCAAGACCGTCTAGTCACTCTACACTCATGAAAGTGGGAGACGCTATTACTGGGTATACATGGACTTGTTTTGTGTGAATCAGCCACAAGATGGCTCCCTGAGCTGAAGTATCATGTATGCCCTGGTAGGGTGTAAGCGATCAAATGGGAAGAAATTGGATTGGAATCTAAGCCTAGCCCTGATTTATTCTTTCAAAGGGGTTTGGATGCAGGCCCACAAACCTCCTTTTTTATTGAGGTAGCGGTGCGGGGGATACTTGGAAAAGACCAGTTTAAACCATTATGAACATAAGGCTGGAGCTTTATGTAGGGATTAGAAATGAGATACTTTCCTCGAGCAGCAGGCTCTCAGCAATCTATTTTCTAAGGATAAGAAGAAAAATGTATATATTTAATTTCTGGTGTATGTTTTGGCCACCCTGTCTAGAAAGGTCTTTACTACAATCCAGTGTTTCTAGAGAGTACAATCAAATGCACTGAACTGTCAATAAGATTTACCCAAACACAAGAGGTTTAGCTTCAAGTACAGGTAGCCTATCAGCATCTGTTTTATATCCCACCTATCCAGCTCAATGGTCTCTATACTGACTGGCAGAGGCTGCTCAGGGGCTCAGACAAGACTGTTTTCCAGCTCAATCTTGAATCCAGGAGAACATTGAGCTATACTAGGCTGTGATGTGCCCTTCTAGAATTAATATGTGCTTCCAGATTTTCCAATTTAGTCCTTCTATAAACAAGCTTTATATATATTCCGAATCAATGTTACATTGAACAATCCTCTATACAACTTAAAAGTTTCATTATCATTTGGACACCGTATTTTAAAACTAATTATATACATCTCCAAAGACATGAAATTCCATAATCTCCTACTGCTTCACCTCAATGTTCTAGTGAACAGCAGGTATGAGATAAAATGAAACCGTGACTCTACTGTTATGCAGGCACACATCTTTAGACATTAGAAGCACAGGATGGGATTGAAAAGCAGAAAGCAAGGGACATCAATCTCTACACAATTGCTCCTTTTGCTGAAGCAGCCAATATTAACCAGTCTTTTAGTGAAGCTTCTAATGTTAACTAGCACTAAGGTTGGGAGTCATGTGGACTGCTGAACTGATGATTCACAACTAAATGAACAGACACCACAAAATCACTTGTCGCAATTAATAGTTCCATATTAAGAATCAGAATGGATAAAGCAAAGAGATTTGTAATGCTTCAGTTACAGTTGGGCCCACAGTCATCTGAGAAACTGAGTTACAATTGTTACACATACAGGAAGTATATACAGCTTTCCACTTTGCTTGTTTGCTCACTTTTTTCTCTATCTCAGTTGTTGCACATCTCATCAAACAGTTGGCTGGCTTGTACTGAAGAATAGAGTTCCATATCAGAAAAATGAATGCCCTTAGGCAATTTGCATGCAAAATTGGTGCAACTCCCATTGCACTCTCAGTAACTGGTATGCATTGATCAGAAATATTCCTATATACAATTAACTAGCCCACAAGATACATGAAGCCTGATGCACCAAAAACTTTATTACCTGATTCCAACATTCCATAATTTCTTATTTTCAATTGAGCCTCTTTTGGCTAATATGTTTAAATCTCCCTGTTACTAGAACACCAATCACCGAAAAGAGTAAGTGATGAGCAAAGAGAGGAAAAGGAAGAGATGAAACAGATAACATGGACAAGGAGGTGCAGGGAAAAGGTCAGAAACATTGCTATTGCTTTTGGGACATGGCAAATGAGATAGTGATGGTTGCTTAACTACAGATGTTCTTGGAGACTGTCATCATAAAATCATATAATTGAGGAGTTGGAAGGGACTACAAAAATAATCTTATTAAATCTTCAATAATGTCCAGGAAAACCAATTTAACTATTCTCAAGAGATGGTTGTCCAGTCCTTTCTTTAAAAATTCCCAAGTTAGAGAACTTACAGGGCCAAGAGAAAGACTGTTCCATTGTTGTACAAATCTTACAATTAGGTTCCAAAGGTGCTTTTTCAAGAGGCAACTGGACTCTCTGGTTTTTCTNACCTGGATGACTGAGAATCTCTGTAGACTCTTACAATTAGGATTTTTTTCTTTATTTTAAAATACAGTATCGGTAGCTGAAACCTATAGCCATTATTTCTAAATATATTTAATCAATCTCAATTAGCAAAGCAAGAAAAATAAAATAGAATTAAAACAACAACAACAACAACAACAACCACCCTGATCCAACAGTTAGAAAGAAATTAGCTAAATATCTCCTACATACATTCCAGTCTGGTTACTGGGTGAGTCTTGGTCACCATGAGGCCAGAAGGAATGTGAGTCTGGTACTCTTACTTGATCTCTCAGTAACTTTTAATACTGTTGATTGTGGCTTCCTTTGAACTGAGTTTGGTATTGGAGGCCCTATTATGTGATTCCACTATTTTCGCTAAGATAGAGTCTAAAGAAGAGCATTAGGGTGGTTCCCTGACAATCTTGCACAACTCAATGCACCATCTTGTCTACAATGCTGTTTAAAATCTGTATTAAGCTCTTGGGTCTGTTTATTATGGAATTTAGAAAGAATTTTCATCAGCACAAAAAGTACCCATGTTAGGACAGCAATTAGATTATGACTACTAAGCAATGTGGTCTTAAAGCACGACATCAATCAACTGCATAACTTAGCGATGGCAATCTCAGCAGTCTCTGCTGCCAACATTAAGTGAGGATCACAGGTCATTAAGCAAGGACCTCATGTGACCGGAACTACAACTTCTTGCAGGCTTCCAACAAACAAAGCCAATGAACACAGATCATGAATGTGTTTTATGAAAATCACTCAGATAGATTGTGCCCCCCCACTTCCAATTCACATGGCAATAAAAGAGGGAGAAGGGGAAGTACATTGATACTTGCAAGACTTTATTACTATAGCTATTCTAAGAAAAGTAGCTTTAATTCTACATAATGTCTGCTCTTAGTATGGTCTGCCTTTTAGGGCTAACACACTTACCAGCTTTGACTGATATGTTAATTGCATTCATTCCTAGGCAGGAATACCTCCGTCATAATGATTCATTTAAATATTGTTCTACAAAGCCCTAAACAAATTAAGATTATTCCAATTATATTAGTCTCCCAAGCACCAATGTTGTTTGTGAAATGTCCTGCTCCATCTTTTAGTCTCAAAGAGATCATACCTGTCCTGCCCATCTCGTTTCCTCTCCAGGGCCCATCACTAATGTCCTTTAAGTGTTACTTTAAAGTCTTCTGTTTAGACTGGACTTTCCCGGACATCAACTCCCTTTAATATCCATCTTTTTAAAGGACTGCTTTTAATTGTTCTTCATTGGACTTGCAAACCACTGTGAGATTCTTTCCAATGAGAAATGATATGAAAATACTTCCAATAAATACATGTAATTTGTCACAAAAATGAAAAAGTCCAAAGCCCATGGAAAGTGCAGACGTTTGTACCACATCGTTCTTATTTTGAAAGGCTACACCTGATTAATAAGTTTAGGTCATTGTTGGGATTCAGGGTGTGTCTTCGTCAAAATGAAGAAAATAAATTGGCCCTTTTTAGGATGCCTTGGCTGCAGATTTTCAGCTATGATCATGCTAACAAAATGTAACAAAACTGAATAAAATTTAATTACCCAAATGGAGGAGGTTCTAGAGCTACAGGTCATCCATGTTTACCTTAAAAACTTTGCCCTACTTTTTTTTAAAGAGTAAATTGGTACAGAACTAGAAATTGCAACTAATTGTATGAATGGTTTGCCGAAGAACCTTCTTCATCCTGGTTTGAAGAGGTTTGAACTGGTAATAGCAATCACAACATGACTGACACTTTTATTCATTTATGTATACTATCACTGGATTTCTTTTTGATGCAACAGAACTTTGTACCAGCTGTTTTTCAAGTCTATTTTTTTTGGACATACTTTCTTCATTAATATATCTGCCAAATAACTCCTCTGCATATTCTGTAATTTGTGTGCGAGCGTGTGCATATGTAACAAGGTATAACACAAACACTCAGATTAGTGGGTGATAATTACCTCATATTACTCCTCTAGGATGTACTGAAGATTGCTCTGCACAGGTAAGAGTGGGAAAATTATTGTTAAAGTATCTTATCCAATTTGTATGATTTTAAATCTGCTCTCCAGTAAGAAATACTTAGCTGCTACCCAGAATGTAGTTGGAAAGGAACTACCGCTTTTTGCCTTCATTTAACCACTTACCCGGAACATATTCTTTCTTCTACAACCATGTGTATCTGTGAGTGGGTCTTTTTTCATGAGAAGACATAAAATCAGTACTGCTTGAAGATGCAATGTTTAACACTGAAGACAGGCATTTCATCAGAATGTATCAAAACTCTTAGCAAAATTAAGATGAACCTTTCTTTCCTTAATTATTGTATCCTATGTCAAGCATATTTGTCCTAAATATCTCAGCTTCTTATGTTCTGAAATGCTTCGATTACATTATTCTTTGGGTGAGAAAGTATGCCGTCAAATCCCTGGTTAACCTTCAATGACCCTTTCAATATTAATTTTCAAGAATGACCATTGAAATAATGACCAATAATTACATGAGTCATTAAAACACCTCATTTCTATGTCCAGCCCTGTTCTAGGCAGCGCTGCAGTTTTAGAAAGATGTGATAACATGCTGATGTTCCTTTTCAACTCCAATAAGCTCAACCGTTAAGCGGGAGGACAAATGTAGGAAAATACTTTGGGGCAGAGTGCTAATACGTGCATCATATTATCACATGAATCATGAGCTTCCTTGAAATTTAGCAGGGCAAAATTGTAAAGGTAACGCCTTGTCCAGATGTGTGTAGAAGGAAACAGATGTCCTAAACAGAACATCATAATAGTCAGAAAGGACTGCCCTAACCCTAAGCCAGTCCTACTAGAGGCCATTGTTAAAGCAATTTACTACCCCATTAAATATTCTTGTTTCAAAATGAGATAGATAGATAGATAGATAGATNGAGAGAGAGAGAGAGAGAGAGAGAAGTTATTTTTTTCCAATAACTTTCACCTCTCTCTGTAGAAAGAAAGGAAAGCTATATAAAGTAATGATGAAAAAAGGGACATATATTCCTCAGCAATGAAACTTCAATGAAAGTCGATGAGCTTGGGGAGCAGGAGAGGGAAAGAGGATATTTAATTTCATATTGAAAATGTTAATCTTTGCTAGCTGGATTGCTTTAGATTGGGTCCCAATGGGAATAGGGCAGACCTTCAGTGAGAGAGAAATGGTTCATAACAAATGCTGACGTGGCTTTTATCCTGAATTTCTGGTTAGATTCCAAAGTAGTGGGACTTTTAAAAGAGAAAGACTACCCATGTGCTCAAAGGCATGAAGAATAATTACTTATTGTTATGTAACTAGCATAACATTGCTTTGGGCAATATTATACTGTTCCATCAAGATCTTTAGCATTAAAAATGTCCAACAATCTAAAGAGGCCCTGCTTCTCCCAGCATGTTCCTCCTCCTCCTGTGTGGAAATAGCCCTGTCTCTCAAAGATTCGGCATGGCCCTTTCAAAGCACCATCTAAAGGACATCAGGATAGTAGAAATGTCTTCTCTGCAGGTACACATATGCTTCAAAAGACATGACCATTATGATCCACCATGCAGAAAGCTCTGAGAGCAAATCTGTTAAATACTCCATCAATATTTCATCATATATGTAATTTCAAACAGCCTGCCCTTCCATAATATCTGCCTGAGGCAAGCAACTGTTTTAGAATTTCAGCCAGCAGGGTGCTGGATTAGCAGCAGGGAGAATTAAGTTCAGTCTACTTTCAGTCATGGAAGCTTACAGATTGACTTTGGACCACTCACATTCTCTTAGGCCAGGGGTGTCAAACTCAAGGCCCGTGGGCCGGATCCAGCCCACGGGGTGCTTAAATGTGACCGTGGAACTAGCCTAAAAATAGCAAAGGACTGGCCCATGGTGCCTCTGGCAACCAAAATGGGGCATGGGGGTGCCACACAACAGCCCTCCATGCCCTGTTTTGGTCGGCATGGTCCAGGCAAAACTAAAATGCTCATCCAGCCCTCAAAGAAATCCAGTTTGACACCCCTGTCTTAGGCCAAATTACCTCATGCGGTTATATAGGGGAAATATTGAAAGGGATAGTGGTATCCACATTGTCTTGAGTTCCTAGAGGAAAATGAGGGATAAATCTAATGAATAAATAAATAATTTGGAATGTTGGGGATGTCTACTGGGTCCTAAAATGGCTGCCACGGTGAGGCATAGCCCATCACAAAAATCACATGGACCACCCTGAAAAAGCCTCCGTTTGTCCCTCTGGCCTTACAGGATCTTCTCTACCACCTCCAAGCTCACATTCCTAAGAGTTTCTTTTTTCTTTTAAATTAGGTAGGGGAAGGAGCTAAATGGCACTGAGGGAAATGTCTGCATTTTATTTTTGCTGTATTATATTTGTTGATTTAATTGGTTCTGCAAAATGCTTTAATTGCTGGTTTTATTGTAGGCCACCCAGAATGGCTTTGTGTGAGATGGGTGGCCATAGGAATTGGACAAATAAAAATAAATAAATAAACATGTCTAAATCTACCACTGTATTGAAAAATACATTGCCTATCTATGATACAACTCTGCTTAGATTTTTTTTTTGCACAAAATAAAGGTAGAGTGAATGAGTCTGAACTCCAGACTAATTATCCTTACGTGTCTTTGCTTTAATAATGGAGCAGGGAGAATTGCTTCTAGTCCTTCAAATGTATATATGGAGAAAAGAGAAATAGTTCCAAACAGAATCAATCTGAAGCAGAAGAAAGCAACAACAAAAAAAAGTCTCTAACTTCTGGAGAAAGCCACTTAAACCATATGGTCTAGTGACAACTCTGAAAGCTTCAGTACTTTTTCCCTTGCTCCAAATTCCCTCCTGACTTCATTTTCCAATGTTGCTCGTGTATCTAGACAGCACCATACTCTCTATCCTAACCAACTGGCTGCTCATTGAATTTTTCAAGTATGGCTAGCAAATGGCATATGCTTTCCCACTGCAGGTTAAAATCTCTCTGCAGTGTAAACTAAGGGGTCAGCTCATGGAAGATCTTGTCCAGACTGGCCTCTGAAAGGCATGTTCAGAAGGGAGTTTCAACACATCTGATAGGCCCCCAAAGCCTGGCATGAACAAAGCACTGCAGATGTTACTAGTCTCTGCTAAATTGGCCAGGCAAAAGCCTAGGAGGGAAGCCTCGGCTAGGTTTCAATTCAGCAAGCTTCGCACATGTTCAGAATTACATGCTGTCTTCTTTGCACGCGACTCTCAGAATGTGCTGGTGAGAAAAGAGGCAATGCAGCCTAGATAGCAGAAAGGAATCACAAAATAATGCTCTACGTTCCCCAGAGCTCCCCCATGGGTAATGCAGGATTGTTAAACTGGATTCTCATAGTTACCATGATGTAATAACCGAGCCCTTGGGGGTAATGTGAGACTGAATTGATAGTTCTGTTGCACATATTTGATTTGTGTCCAATAATTGGCCCTGAAATACAGAATCATCTCTGAATGACTACCAATTAATTGAGTTTGGGCTCAGCAGAAGTAGATGCTTTCCCAAATTCTGATCAGTGTTTGCCTTGCTAAACAAACATTTCTTTCTCTTTTAAAAGGGACGTTAAAATGCACTTTTATTTGTTGGTGGATATTCCGACCAAGCCAACTGTAACAGTATGTGAGAATGACCTTGGGAGGCAGAAGGAAGAGATATAGGATAGACAACCATCATGTCAAAGGTAACTGAGCTCACTGAAGGAAAGAGGGTGTGGGAAGTGTTTCAGAATGACCCCTCCCTACTTTTCTGGAGAGTAACAAGATAAATAATTTGCAGTCTTGCAAGATTCTGTTCACCTACCATATAATACAGAGTCAGTACTCATAGTTGTGCTTCTTGTCTGACTACCTCAAAGAGCTAATACCAAATGATGAAGATGTGGTGTGTGTGTGTGTGTGTGTGTGNGAGGGAGGGAGAGGGAGAGGGAGGGAGAGACAGAGACAGAGACAGAGACAGAGACAGAGGTCATTATCTGTGCTAGTGTTTCTCAACCTTGGTGACTTTAAGCTGTGTGGATTTCAACTCTCAGCTGGCTGGGGATTCTAGGTTTTGAAATCCAGACATCTTAAAATTAGCAACTTTGAAAAACATTGCTCTAGAATGAGACAGATGGAGTTAGTCGGGGCGGGGGGGCGGGTTGGGTGTAGAACACCATCTCTTGAAAAACAGGGAAGAGACAAGAATATGGCTGCCCTTGACCTGGTGTCCATCTGAAGACTTGAATTTAAACTTTGCAGAACAATCAACTCTGTAATTTGGGACTGACAGTTCATCACATTAGGATCATCTTTTTCAAAAGTAGTAAGAATAAATTCCCTCTTCACAAACTTATAAACAAATGTAAGATGCATTTAGGGACTTGAGTTTATTCTTATACTTCCACTTTTGACAATAAGCTGTATCGGACTTCAGTTATTACGCAAGTGTCAAATTCACATTTTGTTCCTGTAAGGATTTAACAAAATTTGAATTACACACTAATGCAAGAAGATTCACAAGTCTTAAAATTGGACTTGACCATACTGTGATTTATGGCAATATTCAGGATCCTTAGGAAGAGTAGGGAAATATGGAAAGTAAGATCAGATTATCTGCTGTCACTAACAGTCCTTGGGCAGCTAAGAAGACTGTCCTGGGTTCAAAATCCACATTTTGATAACAGGAAATCTGAAACCTTCTTTGTTTAACTGAGTCCTATAGCAAAATTCTGAGAGCTGCTTGAGATCCCAAAGAAGATCCTCAAGCAGCTCTCAGCGTTCACCACTGCTACCAACATCATTGCTGGACCATCTTCTTTGATACTCCCCTGATGAAACCTGCATGACTATAATTATCTATATAAACCTCAAAGTTAAATTATGATTATTCCTTGACCTTGATATAGTTGCCTTCTTAGCAAATCCTGTCCAAAGTTCATTGTAACTAGTAAAAATAATAGAGGTTGAATTGCCTGCCAAGGGCTTCCTCAAATCGGCAGCCAATGCAGATTTTTATATCATACATCATTCTTCTCCAACCTGGTAGCCTCCAGGTTGTGGAGACAGCAAGTCCCAGAAACCCAGCTGTATTTCTGCCAGGCTGGCTATAGCTTCAATACTTCTGGACAGCATCAAGTTAGAGAAAGCTTCCAGATGTTGGAGAACTGGAATAATGGAGCTGGCTAAATTACTACTAGACCTTATATACTACAATAGATTAAAAGTTTGAGCAGAGACTTCTTCACACCCAGACCCACACATGAGTCCATGTGGCTGTAAGCAAGTCTCATTTGACTTAATCTTCCTCCCTAAAGGAAAGATGCACAACTCTGGGGGTGGCTATGGGTCATAATGATCTGTTCGAAGACAAGCTTTTGATCTTTTAAAAGTGACAAAACATTTAATTTATATGAAACCAACATTTTGTTTCAATTAAAACAATTTACAGCTAATACAATTACTGCATCCCCATGTATTTTACAATTCTTTTTTTTTCCTGCCACATGAAACATGAATGGGGTTGAGGGGATTGGGGACACCATCTCAGGAATCCTTGCAACCACGCCTCCTATATGTGTGTGCACTGCTTTGAACTCTATAGCTTAAATTAAAGAAAGGTTAGCTGCTGCTGCTGATTACGATGATGATGAAGAAGAACATTGGGAGGATTTTACAAGAACCCATCATCCCTCTAAAAAATTGCTTCCACCAGCATGATGAGCTTTTTTTTGCTGCTGACTTCCTAACCCGAAAAATGTGGCCATTGTGGTTTATTTCTTAAACCCTTCAGTCCACTTCAGGAAATTCCAGTTAATTATACACAAAAGGGTGTGTGTGGGAGTAGGGGCAGAAGTCTAAGAGACTCGAGGCATTCTTTGTGAATAGGAAGGTGAAAAGAGAGAGAGCATCCAAGCCCTCTATGTGTCAAGGAAATTTAACCCTCTTTGGCTGAAGGCCAGGAACTTTTCATGTGGATTGGAAACCTCAGCCAGGAGATTCTCGGGTGCTAGAAAGAACCTTTAATTTAAACCAGGTGCCTCTGGAAGAAAGGGAAAAAAAACACTTCATGAAAGGCAAAAACTTGGTCGCGTTCCCTCAAAACAAAAGGGCAATCACGCACATTTTGACTAAAATATCCCCTTTTTGGAATGCAGCCTTCATGCTTTAAACAAACTCGCTGAAACCTCATCCATTTGGACAATCGGCATGAAACTGAGACTACCCATATTTCTGGAGCCGGAGCAAATGCTTGAGGAGGATGCCAGCTATGTCCGCCCAAAGTTGCAGAGGCCTTACAGTATGGAAAGCAGCACACAGGCTGGCAGGGAACAAAGGAAAGTGGGGTTTGTGGCTGTCAGCCTTCACAGTGGCCTTCCTTGGTTGCTGCTGTCTGCAAAAGTTAACACTGTGAGTGCCATGGGAAGCAAGGAGGCCCACGGAAGTTGGCAAGGAACGCCATTCAGTCTGCCCATTTGATGGCTGCAAGGGGCACAGTGGGGACAGAGAGGTGTTGGGGGCATCTGTTGCTGCTGTCACACCTTTGTCTACAACCCTTATTCACTTCCTCTTCTAGACTGGGATAATAGAGAATGGTTGCCCAGGGATGATGCTCCCTACATACAAAGTCCTGGAGATTTAAGAATATACAAGATAGTCTCTGAATATATATATAAAAAGGATTACTCTGTGAGGGGTCCTTGGTGCTCTCTGAGCTTGGTTATTTTCTTGAAGACATTTCATTACCCAAACTAAGTAACATCACCAGTACTATACAGTACAGTTATGAAATGTCTGCAAGAAAACAACCAAGCTCAGAGAGCACCAAGGACCCTACCCCCATTTCAACCCTGAGCTACAAATATTCTCTTTCATTGGCATCATTCTGTATCTTAATGAGATTGGCCCCATGTGATTTCCTGCAGAAAATTCAAGGTTAACTCTAGGGCCTAGGACATTAGAAACAAGATCTCTGGCCTGTCCTTTACAGCATGACTGTATGCTGTAACATACAGCATCCTCTGACTGGCAGCAAGTTTAGGGGTATTTCCCTTCCATTGCTACTTGGAATCACATCTGGAGCTTTATGTTGGTAAATCAAGTCCTCAGTTATCAAATAATATCGTTTCCCAAGTAAACATCACGGAGCACAAATCATTGGAAAACCCTCTACCGTAACCAAAAGGAGAAGTAATGATGAATTGCAACTGATTAGATCAATGGCCCCTAACCTCCATGGAACTGTTCCAGGGACCAGTTCCATGGAGAGAGGTTTTTCTGTGGACCCAAGGGGGCGTGGTTTCATGTGCTGCCTGCACCCCGTGGATGGGTCATCGCTTGTTTGCACGGCCTGGTTGCTGGTATGCCGTAGACCAGTTCTGGTCCACGGACCAGGCATTGGGGACCCCTGGATTAGATGAATGAGGCCTTTTAAAAATCCTTTCCTAGGAGGCCTGCCCACCCACTGTGCCAGGGATTAAAAAAATATAAGATCCACTAGGACTCCTTCTTTGTTCCCCACTCTGAGTAATGAGGCCAAAACTCTAGTCTTTTTTCCCCCTCCATTTGGAGGGCTTGGACATTTTAAGAGGTAAAACTGCTTAAATGCTGTTTGAAGCACTCCCTTCATTCCTTGTCAGAATGGGTCTGGTCCATCCACTTTGAGAAGGCAGCTCCAAACATAGCACACGAAGTCTGCCCCTCAGCTAACAAACATGGGCTCCTGCCTGATCCTTTTGCTGTTATGCAAGTGGGGCTAAACTGGACCTCCAGACCTTCTGACTCTCTCTGTCTCCTAATACTTCTGCCTCTACAGTTTGCCAAGGTTGTTGTTTTTTTCATAGATATGTCATATGTGGATCATTACAGGAGGAACAGAACATGTGCCGTACAGAAAAACAGCCTCTTTTCATTTATACTTTCTGCGGGTTAAAAAAATACTTCTGGAGAAGAATATGAATATAGCATAGAAGAAAACTGATCTGGTGCAAAGTTAAAGCTCTCCTAATTTCCCTAACAATGCCCCTATCTTCCATCTCCCACCTCCCCATCAGCATCTCCTGAGCCTTTTGCATCAAAAGGAGAGGAGAATGACTCCGAGGCCACTTGTGCAGGAGCCCCTGAAAATTCCAACTTTGCACACCAGAAATAACATAACACAGCAACTCTTGGCTGGGATTTATAAAACACTCCATAAATCTCCAATGAGATTATTTATAGTGCCTTTAATGTCTTTCAGTAGCTGAAAGAAAGTACTCCAAACGCCGGGGAAATGTTCGCTGACATCTATCATGTAATTCTGAATGGGGCAAAATAAATAATAGGCCTCTGTCGCATTTTTGTTCTTTGTATGTATGGCATAATTGGCATGTATGAAGATTGCCGTGCTGAGCGTTTTCAGCCAGGGCTGCCATTGGTTGCACGCTGGGAATTTCAGTTCCCAACACATCTGGAGGGGCCCTGGGAGAGAAAGGTTGCCAGAATAAAGCTAGAAACATTAAAAAGTAGACCTATGTAACTGAAACTCTATACAATTTGCGCTAGGCACAATATTATGCTAAAGCTTTCTACATTTGTTCTGTTTAGCTACATGTAATAACTAAGAAATATGAACACGATAATCTATTTCTCAGCTGTTTTCAGCACAAAATTGCTTTTTGTTAGAGAATTAATTTCTGACTTACCCAGCTAAAACTATAAAAAAATCCAGACGATTCCACGTGTCTCCCAGGTAGCACTTCTTCCCAAAAATCCCCAAGGCAATCATCTTGATTATCATTTCCACCGCAAAGAAGGCAAAGATAAAATCATCAAAACTCTGGAAGATAAAGAAGCAGGATCCATGACAAAAATCTGAGCTGGTGGCAGTTCATTTTTCAAGAAATTTGACCCAATCTGTTCTAAGGCCATCCTCCATCACAATGTTATATGCTCCTAAAGACAACTCTTCCCATATTTCTAAGTGTAAAAGAATGATGGGTAAGGAAATTATTTCATCCCCAGAAGTGGGATGAAAGTGCACTGCTATACGAACTGAATGTTTCCTCATCTCCAGTGCCAAAGTGAGTGAAGAAAGCCTATTCAAGTTGGCTATGAGTCTCCAGCAACAACCAGAGATTTATTTAGGTAAGAAGCCAAGATCTGAACAACCTAGACTATGAATTACCCTCAAATGACAGATTATTTGCCCCAGTTTGGGTCAAAAACAACTCCCCTATTTTTAACAGTGGGAATTGGTGGTTTTGCTTCCTCTTTAGATCCAAATTTCAGTTCCCAGTGGATCTCCCACACTGAATAACGTTTGGATTTGAGGCAAATTCCCCATCCCAAATAAATGTTTGGCTCTAAGTATTTTAATTCCTACTAGTTTCTGCAGTAAATTTAGCATTTACTGCTTTCCTTGGATATATGTTATGAAAACTATGCATGTGGATAGCTCAAGAATGATAGGTAAGAAATCCATCTTGATTTTTTACCCATATGGCAAACAGACCAGAGAGAGAATTGCATCTAACAGAACTTCCCTACATCCATGGAATGTAGGATACAGGATGTAAGGTCTTAAATCAGGTGAAAACATTTGCCATGAGAGCTATTCTCACTCAGACTTGCATATCATGTTCCTTATTTCTTTATTTGTGAAAATGTATATGACCTACCACTTTCAGTGACTCTGGGTAGCTTACAAACATAAAACCCAATATTAAAAAAAACAATAATAAGCAATAATCCCTGCCCCTACCCCTGATGAGAACAATCAGTCAATCAAATAAGCCACTTGTTGAGCTCCATCCAAATCTAGGTTCTCTGCAGCAAACCTACATGGACTTGCAAAAGAGTGTCAAAGTGCAGGCCAATTTTATCTCCTCAGGGATGATGTTCCATAGGGAGGGAGCCACCATGGACAAGGCCTTACTTCTTCATCCTGCTAGGTCAGAGCTCTCCAAACTTGGCAACTTTGAGGCTTGTGGACTTCAACGCCCAGAATTCCTCAGCCAGCCATGCTGAGGGAACCTGTAGCATTTCCTGCCTCCCTGCTCTGGTGGGACATATAGATGTGGACCAGGAAAGACAGTCCTTCAAATAACCTGGTCCCAAGCCATGTAGGACTTTGAAGGTGACAAACAGCACCTTGAATTGGACTCAGAAACAAATTGGCAGCCAATCCAGCTCCAGAAGGAGACATGATACATATGCACATTTAGGCCTGCACAAAACCATGCAGGCCACTGCATTTTGGACCAATTGAAGCTTCTGGATGCTTTTTAAGGGCAACCCCATATAGAACCCTAGTTGGTCCTTTAAACAAAAGAAAAAGAAAGCTTGAGATGTTAGAGATTGAACCTGAAGCCTGATGCAGTCAAAACATGGGCTTCTTTCTCCACTGAGCTAAAGCCCCTCTTTCTTTTATTTCACTTTGACAAACTGGCATAAAGATAAAACAAATTTTACCTGGAGGATCTTGCAGCGTGGAGAGTCGCAGCCCATGTCTTCACAAGGGTGGAACATGCCCAAAGTGACACAGTTCAGGAGAATTACCAGCATACTGATTCTTTCAAACCAGGTGCAAAAGAGGTCAGTCAAGGAAAAGACCAAGTTTAGAAAATGAAACACATATTCTAAGGGAAAGACATGGAGGTAATTTTATGCACATTTTACTTAAGGCACTATAGAAAAGAGTAGCCAAAACATGTTCTGTGTGAATTTGAGTGCCAGTGTCTTCCTGTAACAGTCCTACTTCTTTGTAATTTACCTTCTCCAGAAAGAAAATTATGTATCTTGCTCCTATCAACCAGTCACACCGATATGCACCCCAGTTTGTATTGCAGTTTTGTAAAACACACATTTTACCTGCTTCCTATCTTTGGCCAGCATATCCTGGGGAAGATATGAGGGTTAATTGAAAAATAATGCCTCCACCTCTATAACTTTACATTTGGAATGTTTTAATACATGAATTAAGAAAATAATCTTTGAAATGAGAGCTCTTTGCTACTTGTATTTACTTCTCCATATAATGCCACCATTTATTGCACCTCCGCAGTAAATTGACAATTGGCAGGTTAAATAATGCCATCATAAAAGAACCCCATACTTTGTCTCTTCAACTATGTCAAGACAAACCTTTCCACCTCTTCTTCTGAGTCAAACAGAAATGTATTTCTTCTATTTTGGGGAAAAGGTGGAAGCACCAAGTTGGGACTATAGGGTAGATGAAGTTAAAAGGTAACAATCAACTTCAGGTTAGTTTCTTGGGTAGCTCATGACATATGAGGCCAAGCAAGGTGATGTTATATCAAAATTTCCTTCTTGCGCTTCCAAACTCTGCTTAAACATTGTTTAAAAGTTTTGGGTGTTGCAATGTAGTGCTCTGAGTTGATAGTAGTGCCAGGTTTAAGAAAATCTATTTGACTAATGAATTTTCCGCAACTCCCAAACCAAGAGTTTTCTTGCAGAGGTCTGAATTTTAATCCCCCCCCCCAAAAAAGGTTTCAAGATAATATTCATGCACTGACACTTCATTTATGGTTAATAATGATGAGCCTATTTCACTGTCTATTGTGATCTGTGGAAGAAATTTCTCACCTTCATTTCTGTAGTGTGACAACTATTATTGCAAAATGTCAACCCTTAAAAGTTTTATGTGAAATAAAAACTTTTCTATTTTTCTCTACCCTCAGCATTCAAGAAACCCTTCTTGCACAGACCTTCTGATATTGAACAATAATAATGAAGATCATTAATGTGATCAATAAAGTGACCCCACACATTCTTGTGAAAAGCAAAGCTTGACAGCAATTTCACTTTGAGTGATCAGCTGATTGTCTTCAATTAGTTCATCCACCTATCTCATATGAAAATCATTAGTTGCTGTCACAGGTCACCTATTTTGTCCTTGATCATAGAAAATCAGCTCTTCCTGGTTGACCATCTTGACATTTTTTTTGGTCGAGTGAATCAACATAGTTATCACCATAAACATCCTACACTGAGTGGTACTTTTCAGTTGGAAGCAGACTTTCAATAGTCAGAAATGGAACCATGGCACACCAATATTCACCGAGTGCTTTGCATCTTAGGGCAGGACAAAAAGCAATGGGTGGAAACT
>AZIM01001256.1:50903-61124 GCA_000516915.1 Ophiophagus hannah | reverse complement strand
CCAAGAAGCTTCTTCAGCTCTGAAGAATCACATAAGATTCAATCAGAGCTGAAGAAGCTTCTTGGATCAGAAATGAAACGTCTTAGGGAGAAAAAAAACCCCAGAAAGCTCAGTTGCCTCTTGAAAAAGCACCTTTGGGATTATCTTCTGCAGATGTATATTTTATCCTTCACACCCAGCAGGTCCCTTAGCCAATCCTGAAGTTAAATGGTTTAAACTGTCTTATGCAACCTCCTCTTTAGAAGGCCATTATTTCTCAAAGAGACTATACTGATTAAGAGCTCTTCTACTTATTCTATTGAAAGAGGCCATGGATTGCCCCAAAGTCCTGCCATGTTGGCACTACTGTCCCTGACAAAAATGAGAACACACACGTGAACACAGTTTTAATAGAGACTGACAACAAACCGGATTCGGGTTTAATCACATTAACAAATCTCTCCTCCCAAAGAAGGGCAGTCTGTGGGTCCACATATTAGTCTACTAAACACAGTCTTGTTTAATTAATATCCAAACCTGACATAAGCTAACCGAAGCAAGGAAAAGGAGCAGGCAGACAACAAATCATCCTTGAAAGTGGTGGGAGGAAGCCCCACATTGGCAGCTGGAGGCGCAACCCAGATCCTGAAATAGGTATTTTTAAAAAGTGTGTCCATTGATGTCAATTTTTTAAAAAAGGGAATAGTAGTGGAAAACCAGCCATCCTGTTAGTACTGAAGATGGATTTACTTATTTATGTGTCCCTCTATACTGCATCACCCATACCAGAAGGTACGGTGAAGTTTTCCTGAAGAAACTTGGTCTTTCTTAAGCAGCCTAATTTGAGGAACACTCATACCCAATGTACTTAACCCAGCTGAGCAAGCCTAATCATGCCCACTTAGGTGAATACAGTAATGTGAACTAAGGAAGTAGATAATCATATACCAGCTCAGCATCCATTCCCATGACACTGACATCTTTTCCATTGAGTTTAACAACCACAATAATTGCTCTGTTTCTTTCAGCGATTGCAATCTTTGTGCTGTATCTAGGCCCGTGTTAGCGAACCTATGGCACGCGTGTTGGAAGTGGCACGCTGAGCCACTTCTGCCGGCACACGAGAGCTCACCTGGAAGAGCCCCACTGTGCATGCGTGTGCGCTGCCGCCACCCGACAACTAATTGTCAGGTATCTGGTGCGCATGCATGGGGGTGCACAGGAGACACATGCGCATGTGCAGAGGTGTGTGGCACACAGGGGTGATTGCATGTGCATGCACAGATGGATGGCATGCGGGGGTGATCACACACTCATGTGCAGATATGCATGGTGTGTGGGGGATGATCACACGCATGCGCAGAGGCGCACAGCACGCTGTGGGGGAATTGCGTGCTCATGCGCAGATGCTTGGCACACAGTGGGGGGATTGTGTGCACACGCACAGATGCATGGCGCGTGGCAGGGGGATTGCGCACACATGCACAAGGGGTGGGGTGGGCCCCAGCACACATTGCCTTCTAGGTGCTGGCACACGAGCACACGAGTGCGCACGCAATTATCAGCACGGGAGCCAAAAAAGGTTTGCCACCACTGATCTAGGCATATTGTCAGTTAGAGAACAAAACACTTAGTCCATGTGTTGAGTTGGTAATGATTTTACCCACTTCAGTTGCAGGACAAAAAAGGACTTTGCAGAGATTTTGAGCAATAATCAGTGATCAGAAACCTCAAGCATCATCGTTCCTTAAGAGAAAAGCATTACTATGCACAACCTCCCTTTATCTTAATTGAAAAAACCCCAACAGGTTGACAGCAATATAAGGCCGTAGCAAAACTTTTCCAGAGTATATTTTGTTATTTTGCAGGGACAACAGATCATCTTGCTATATTAAAAAAAGAAAGGAGGCTTACTCTATGTGGATGCTTATCTGTTAAATACAATCTTATGTTAACTTCTCACTGATTCACCTGTTAGAGGGCACTGCAGTCATTTATAGTAGTCTTCCCAAACAAATGTGTTGGACATCTTATCCCATTATTACTTATCAACTTAGCCAAAGGGTTAGATATGAGCTGAATTCCAATATAACTGGAGAAAATCAAGTTGGGGAAAGATGGCTCATTATATACTCTAATTGACTGACAACCAGCGAAGGCAAAAAGTACTAATTGTAGTAATAGTAATAATAGCAACTTCATTCCCTAATTCTGTTCAAGCTGGACTCTTCAGGCAAACTTTTAACATTCACACCAAGCTGACAACTTTGGGTCAGCCTCTCCCAATGCCAGGATGCATTCTACTCTATGGATTGCCAGTTCCTTTTCGATAATTGCCAGTACTTCTTGAGTGACTTATTGGCATGAAATCTTTGCTTATAGGAACTCAAACACTACATCCAGTTTACATAGACAATGTACCGATCCACAAAATGGATGTACACGTTGAATGGATCCACATATACATGTTGGATGAATCCCCAAAATGGATTTTGTGTAAAATTTAAATTACTTGCTTTCGTAGGCTGAGACATATTTAGCGTTGATGGCTCTTTGCCCCTCTTTACATTATAGGCTGAAATAACCCATTAAGAGAAGTGTGTGTGTGTGGGTGTGTGCACGTGTGTGCGCGCGCACATGCACATGCCTCTGAGTCATGGCTAATTCCTGGCAAAGTCTGGAAGATCTCTGCAGTTTTCTTGACAAGAAGATTTCAGAAGTGTTTTGCCATTGCCTGCTTCGTATGGCTCAGAAAGAGTGACTGGCTCAAGGTCATCTGGCTGGTTAAGGGGAGACTAGAACTAATCATATCTCAGTTTCCAATTTGATGCCAAGCTACACAAAAGGGAGCAATTAACTGTCAAAGTGCCTTTATCTCTGGATAAAGTGCCTTTATCAAGGTGCCTTTATCTTTAGATTTGAAGAGTAAAAGAAATATAGGGGGAAGAGAGGAGGAAGAGAGAGTAAGAAATCAGTTTTATTCCAGCTAAAGGAGAAAGCATCCAGTACCAAGACCTGGAATTGTTCTACAAGGTTTTCACGTCCAGATTTAGCATACCAAAAAGTTCAAAAGGAAAATTTCCAAATAAAAGACATTGGTCTACAAAAGACAGGGCTACTTATGGTTTTATGTCATTTCCAGTTCTGTTCTCCCCAAATCTAACCTTTCTTCCAATTTAGAAGACCCAACCTTTTTTTCAAACTTGTCTTCCTGAGTGGCTACAAGATCTGCATTCAGAAAATCCAGGCAACTGCTAGATGAGAACAAAGAGGCATAGAAAATGTTACTTTCTTCTCCCATCTAAGAAGATCTTAGGTAGATCTACAAGTCAAGTCTTGTAGATCTACCTGTATCTGGTTTGCACTTTATCTGAGTGAGCCAATCATCATTTTAATGCAATGAAACGAACCTAGAAAATTAGAGCTACCAAAAGGATTTATTCTTTTGAAAATTCTGATATTACTAACAGCAAATTTGGCCATAATTAACCAAATTTTTAAAGTTTTGTATGTTGACATTTGTTGAAAAAAAGCAAACTATATGGTATAAACAGACAACTTAAAAGCAATAAACAATTATTATTTCTGCAATAACTTTTATAAGGAAAATATCAATTAAACTTCAGGATTGATTTATTGGCTATCAAATAAACAGTTGTCAACAATAATGGAAATAAATAATTTTTAGAAATGTATTGAAGTCACCAAATTCAGGATGTAGGCTTTTATTGCCCCCAAAAGCTGAGCGTAATCCAATCATATATTAAAAATGAGACATCCTTGATTTGGCATTCAGAATTGATCGCGCTCTTATAAAAATGTTCCAAAATATTTTCTAAACTCAAGCCCTTTTAGCAATTCAGAGGTACTGCTGTTCTACATTCCTCAAGAAGAGAATTTATTATTATTTCTAACCAATGTATATGTCACCCAAACCCAAATGACTTTAAAGTATATAATTTATCCCAATAACAAAATCCTGCTCTATAAACAAAATATTATAGTCCTGTGTAAAGTGATATGCTTTGAGCCTCTTCCTGGACTGCCAAAATGAGCGGGCTGGCTTTAGTTCTGAGAGCAAATAGTTCAAAAATCTAGCGCCCACCGTTGAAAAAGGATTAATGCTAGGTATATCCATGCCAAGAGCTGCAAAAGGTGCTTCATTAAGGCAAAGTTACATTACTGCTTTCAGGGAAAAATAACATTTACTCATGGTTTTATCTTCATGCTTTTTCAATCACACACAAAAAAGGTAAGGCAAAACTCCCTCAAGCCCAAACTATTAAGAATTAACAGGAAAAGAAAGAGAGAACAAGTAGTAGTAGAAATTCACATCAGCTGATTGTNAACCATTTTAAAAAGGCCTTATGGAGGTAAAATATATAATGATAGCAGGATAAACACAAAATGAAAAGTAAACATTGCAAAATGGTTTCATTACATCAATCTTGTCAAAGGCCTTTTATCTGTCAGAGTTGAGTGCACTTTGCTGATTGTGAAGGGTTGACTCTGGTACAAAAAGTAGAAATTCATTATAAATGTACATTCTTAAAATGGAGGGAGAAAAAGGAGTGGCAGGGATTAATGTGTAACACCTGGTAGTAACATTACCTAGTTTCTCCAGAGCTTATAAACAAGCAAATGAAGTAAAGTTTGAACATGCCCCAGATTTCTGCAATGAAATCTATGTAGGACCATATGCTAGTTAGACAGTATATAGTTAGTTTGGGAATGGGAGCTGTCCCCTTAAGGGAATGCCTCATGGGAAATGTAGTTAATGCCTCATGAGAGATGTAGTTCATGTCATGTGGTCATATCTGTAATCCTGATTGGTTACTGAATTGACCTCTGGTTGGGTTGGGGGGAGTTTTGGTCATTCTTGCCTGGACCCAGCATCATGCTGGAGTCTTCCTTTGCTGTATCGTTATGGGATGAAGATAACTATCTTTTCACACTATGAAGACAACAATGCAAAGATTGGACATTAGATGAATCTCAGCATAACTGTGAGTTATACCTTGAGGATGCCTGATATAATCCAATAAAGAAAATTTGTATGGAAGCCTTTGTAGTGTTTAGCTACTTATCCCAGGTATTCTGGGAAGATAAATATTGCCTGGGACAAGGTAGAGAGTCAAATAAAGGGAGCCAAATAGTACAGGATGGTCTATCACAAGACCAAGGAAAGTGACAGGAGAAAGCAGCTGGGCAAATTCTAAAGAAACTGCACTATCAACTCTTTTTTTTAAAATCTGGATCTGACCTATCATAGTTCTCATTTCTGCAAACCTCAAGAGAACCTCCCAGAAATACTATAAACCAGTCAGCACTCACTTCACAGTTGACACGAAGAAGATGGCAAAAACAGTTACCCATTCAATAATTTTCTGCCACGTGTATTCAGGTGGAACAGAAATCCCCTCATCCCCACTCCACAATAAGAGAAATTAAATTGCTAGCCAATTCCCATCAACAATTTAAATTTATGTTATCTACATTTCTTAGCATATTTGCTTTTTAAAAATGACCAATTGCTTTTGGGGTAGCTGGCTGCAATGGCATCATTTTTATGTTGTCCTTGAAAACCTCTTGCAAGGTAGCATGACAACATATTTGCAACCAGGTCCTTTCCCCAAAAGCTATAATCAAAGTTGCATGGTGCTGAAAAGGCTGGAAAGGAGATGGATTCTAAACAACACCTATCAAAGGGTACCAAGGGCAGAATATGGGAACTCTAGAAGTTACTTTGAATTAAGAGGCAGGATGAGTCAGGAGATCACAGCAACAGGAGGAAATAAAACCTCCACACAAACTTTATAGAGATACTGTTTTACAAAGAAATAAGAATGAATCCTTCATTCTTATTTCAAACAGAGGGATACAAATCCAGGAATAAGTCAACTCAGCTCCCCTCATCCTCTATGTAACTTCACATAGGTCTGGATTTGCTTCTGAACTATTGCAAAGCTCTTCATGGCTGCTTATGTAGAAGTGCCCTTAGTAACTAGTATTGATTTAGGAGCTGGAAATAGTAGCTGCCATTAATTAAGCAGACTAATTAAGAGATTCATTCTTTGGTATTTATCTGACTTGAAACAACAGACTTCCTGACTGCAATGTCAGGCCTGACTTTTTTGGGATTCTTCCTCATATCTTTGTGTGTGTATGTAAAATATTGTGCTATACATTATTTTGTCTAATTTGGGTTGTCCTAATGAAGTAATCCCCAAATTAACTTGAAATAAAACCATTTTCTTTTCTTTGTATGCCCAGCATCCTCCAAATAGCACTATGAAACATAATCCATTCTTCAAAAGTTAAAGGGATGATTGCAACCAGTCTTCATTTTCCTATCTGATGGGAAAGAGAAATATATTGAACAATTAACTAATATTGTTTGGAAGAGAGAAAAAAGGAAAGCTCTATCTCTACCATTATTTGTCATGTCTTCTCTAGTTCTATCTCATGACCTCAACTTTTCAGTCTTTTTCAAAAATATATAACTAGTAGCTCTCTCTTGCAGTAGCTTTTTAAAATAAATAATAATGTTGATAACAGCAGCAAAGAAGCAAACCAGCAAAGCTGGATAGGATATTTCTTCATAACTAGATAGTGTTTTCTCTTTTTAATCCAGTATGATCTCATCAATTTTCTTCTAGTAAAACAAGGTTGTTTTAATTCTAAAGAGTAACATAAAACACATGCATGAACACATAAAGAACCTAGAAATAAAGACACCATCTGCCTTAAGCCTGATATGTGCTTGTTTTCTTTCTAATCCCATTACTGCTTTGAAATGAGGCCTATGGCTTGCCATCCCTTCATTAGCAACTGTTCTGGTATTCTCTCAAAAGCCCTGATATTGGATTGTAATGAATCCTCCAGTCACGAAATACTTTCAGTCACATGGGCAGTGCTGCAGATGAGAGGAAGGATTAGAGACTGTAAAATCTAGCCATGCTAATATTTATGATAGTCCTATTTTTCAAAGCTGCTACACAGAAGCCCCTGTAGTTTTGTCTCTCCTTGTTCCTCAGCTGTATTTGCTGTGCTGAGCTGCCTTCCTTGGTAGCCACCAGCTGACTTGACTTAGCTTCACCCCCATCCTTCCGCTACACAAAACGCTGTTGCCAGTGACGTGTTTATTCAGTTTGCCCAGCAGTCTTTATGTCTTTTTATTTTTAAAAAATTGGTGATAAAATCCAGAGTAGCGTGTGCATATTTTAAAGGAGTTTGCATGTCTTCCTTTTATTTTAAAACTGGGTTCTAGTTTATTAAGGGTAAGGGAAAAGGGGGGAAACCAAATGACTGCAAACACCTAGGTTCTTCTCATTTGGGAAAAATAAAGCCACAATAAAATAATCCATGATAATCCGTTGACATGCCAGAGCCTAATTGTGGAGGTACTATCAGAATAAAACAGCCAGGGTGTAGTCAAGGAGATTGAGTCAAGGTATAGGGAAGCATAGCTTGTCCCTAACACAGTAATGATATGTGAAAGTGACGGGGGAAAAGCCACAGCCAGGGGAGTGTTCAGACAAGAAGCAGCTTAGCCTGCAAAAGGAGTGTGAACCAGGGGTTGGATGCTACCTGCCCAGCTCTATAGAACCGGTAGCTCTGAAGAACAGCAGACACCGAACCGGTTCTGTGTTTGCTGCTGTTTGGCCCACCCGCCCACCTGGGCTGTTACCTGACCTTTATTTCCTGNNNNTTCAACCTCAGCTGCTTTGCGCGGCACAGCTGAGGTTGAAAAAGCAGTAAATAAGTGGTTTTTCAAATGCTGCGCACCTTCACGCAGCGCTTATCAGCTGACCGGGCGGCACAGATTTAGATGTATTACACATGCGCGCAAAACATAATCACCGAACCGGTAGTAACACCGGTTGAATCCCACCCCTGGTGTGAACATGGCAAATATCTCAGTAGGAACCATCCCTAGTTTTGTAGACAGCAAAGATGATGAGGGTAATGCTGTTCTTTCAGACTTGCAAGAATCTGTTAAAAGTAACCTTACAATAAAGTAGAATTATTCCATCTAGTTGTACTTCCTGTTTGGACTACTTCACTAGACTCATCTCAAATCACATCTTTCACATTTCTTCCCTGCCTCATCTTCAAGTGGAGACATATTGGTCTAACTTACTGATCTGGGTCATGGCTAGCAAATTCACCAAGGTCTGAACAAATTTGCCCTGCCTCTATTAACATGGAAATCATTGTATGAAGAAGACAATCTGCTTAGTTGTATTGGATGGATCAAGGGAAAAGAGATCTCTCCACTGAAGATTTCACTTTTTCTTTCTTTCTTTCTTTCTTTCNTCTTTTCTTTTCTTTCTTTTTCTTTCTCTCTCTCTCTCTTTCCTTCCTTCCCCACTCTCTCTCCACCCACCCACCCTGACACAGACACACAGACACACACAGAGATGCACACACATAAGGTACATGTGACTAACTAGTTATGTGCCATCAAATTAATATCAATTTTGAGCAGTTCACATATACATTTTCTTCAGGATGAATAGCCATATGTACATTCCTGAATGACCAGATCTAGGCCACAGGTTGCCAGATGTTCCAAGACAATGCAATAATATAGACCAAGTCAATAGTAAGACTTGCCTTGGAGATGGAATACCTATTTTCCCCATATGCCAAAATCTAATTGGACAGATATTCACATATTTTGCTGATATAGCCACGTGACTGCTCTACCACTTCAGAAGAAAAAAACATTGGCCAATTGTAACTGCAACTGCCACCAGCTGAAATGTTTGTGAGAGATGACCTTCAGTCAAAGCAGAGAATGAAGGAGAGTGAAAAGTATTTTTTTCCATTTAGAAAAATCCCAACTCATTGCATGGGTGATTTTAAAAAAAAACACAGAGAGAGAAGTTTGATTTAAAAGCATATCCCCAGTGATGCTTTTCTTTGTCCCAGTTTATACAGATGCCAGCTTTAAAGAAGAGGTTGTCACTTGAAAATCAGCAAAACATGGATCAGCAAAAGGGCTTATCCATCACTACTGTTTAAACTGGTCCTGTCCTATGCTAAAGGCAATTTAAGACAATCCTGCAGGTCCAAGACAGTATGGTAACACTTTGTAAAATATTTAGTCCAGGCTGCAGGCTGCCACAACCTTCCATTGGACAATTCCTCTTCCTTTGTATCCTCCCACCTTTCTGTTCCAGGAAAATGGCAGCCAATCATCTTCTTCCCTGTGGGTAGATTTTACTGGACAGATATACTTTCGTGTGTGTGTGTGTGTGTGTGTGTGTGTGTGCGCGCGCGCGCACGCGTATATGTATCCGTACCCGTATGCATATATGTGTAATTAAACTGAATTTATGTACAGTATTCAAAGCATCTAAATGCACTTACATGCAGGCACCACATACATAAATATATTTTATTGCCCTACAGTGCTGCTTTCTAATGCCATTTAATGCTACCTTCATCCTTAATCCTGTAATAGTATGGTGGGTTATAACATTTGCTGTGTAAAGGCAGTTCTAAAAGATATTAGAGACCATGCTAAGGGATATTGTTGCCTCTGCAGTCACTGATGAACTACTGGAATTGGCCTGCAACAATCTGAAATGTACCAAGGCAAGACCCTTAAGGGAAAAATTTTGTATGTGGAACAGAAAAATCCTAATGTCACTTTGACAGTGAATGGGGATTAAGAAACAGTGGCATTGTCCACTTCTGTCCCCTAAAAACAGTTGCTGTATTGATCTGCAGGAAGCATAGCTGAGTTCTTACAGGTAATTCTCATTTAGTGATCCCAATTGGGACCAGCAACTTGGTTTATTAAGTGAAATGATTACTAAATGAAACCATGACTGTGTTTATGATCTTACTTCCACTTTACTTTGTTTTACAGAACTGAGAAGGTGGCAAATGGGAGGATGGCTTGCAAAGTTGTATTTTGGTAACTGTGAATGGTCGCTAAACAAGGCAGTGGCTAAACAAGGATCCACCAATATTCCCAAGGGCACATTCCAGTATTTTAAAAACATCCTCAGAACAGCACTTTTGGGGGAAAGTTCAGGAACTGAATGAGCCTCAGTGGTGCAGTGGTTAGAGTGCAATACTGCAAGCTACTTCTGCTGACTGTCGGCTGCCTGCAATTTGGCAGATTGAATCTCACCAGGCTCAAGGTTGACTCAGCCTTCCATCCTTNTGACTGTCGGCTGCCTGCAATTTGGCAGATTGAATCTCACCAGGCTCAGGGTTGACTCA
>AZIM01001256.1:23325-34116 GCA_000516915.1 Ophiophagus hannah | reverse complement strand
AACAACTGGTTCTCTGAACTGCTTAGAATGTTAACAACCGTTTCTTGCGATTAGGTGCGAACCTGTAGAATCCCACCCCTGGGCAACAGGTTATATTGTCTTTTTTTGTTTTTAAAGGGTTTTTTGTCTTTATGGTTGTGTATATCATTTTACTGGTTGTAAATCAACCAGAGTTTGGTTTTAAGACAGACAGCAATACAAACATTTTAAATAAATCAATAAATAAAATAACTTCTTTGCTAGTGCAAAAATAGTTATCCCTGAGCAATACCTCATCACCACTACCCTGCCAATAATCAGAAATAATATGTGTTGAGTGATGAAGACTAAAGCAGCAGGACTGGATCCCAGGCCAATCTATTGACTAGATAAGGTACATTTATACATATTGCTGAAGAGACTCCACCTTTGCAGTAATAAGATCAGTATGAAAATGATGTACAAAGGCACGATCTAAGCAACAAGAAAAAAGCATGGCAGTGCACAACATATGGAAGAACACACTTTCCTTTGGATATGTGTGCCCCTTGCTTAAACCCCCCCATTGCTTAATCCCTTTCAGAATTACAAGAGCTGCACCGTCTATCCTACATGCAGCCAGACACCATAATAAATCATAATAATTAGCACTTGGGTAGCGCTGTGCCCAAAGTTCTCGGAGCACTTCAGAAACATATGCTGACAATCAAAGGAAACACATAGATTGCAGAACAAAGCAGCTCAACTGCAAAGCATTCAGGGAAGCCCATAGAACTGCTGTACTTTTGTTAGAATGGTAGGGCCAGAAGGCAATATTAGGAGGGCTCCATTAAAGTCATGTTCTTTCATCAGTCATATTGCAGTAGAATACTTCTGCAATGTTTGAGGGGTCCTTGGTGCTCCCTGAGCTTGGTTTTTTGTTGTTGTTGTTGTTGCAGACATTTCATTACCCAAACTAGGTAACATCATCAGTGCATCATCATCTGTAATGTTTCTCCCCAAACACCACTTTCTGGTTTCTGTACCCAAGAAATCTCGCCCATTCCAGTTCATTACTGTAGCAAATGATGCATCTTTATAGATTTGAGCTGGGAAATACCCAGCTCAATAATTTTATACTTGTGCATTCACTATACACTTTCTGAAACTGAGGTGAGCAAATTGCACTAAGGCAACATTTCTCAGGCTTTATTCCCACTACAGGTGACTTGAATCTTGTCCCTCAGAATTATACTTCCTTCCACTATAGCTAGCAATCCCTCCAAGATCTGCCATAAGAATTAGCATTCTCTCTGTCATCTTATTCATTTGCATTTTGTGTGAGAAATCAACATTCACCGAAGAACACTCAACAGTCTAACTGTTCAGGGTAAGCCATCATTTACTCCAGATTAATTTCCTATTTTTTCAATCCTCAGTCTGGTCTCTGATTCATGGGTCTGAACAAATACCTGCTTGCTTAGCTTCTATGATACAGCATCTTCCAATATGTCCAAATACGTAAGTCCCTAAAACTGAGTTTTATTAGGAATGAAAGGAAGTCCCAGGAAATAATTGTGAGCACTCAATTGTGGCAAAGCACGGAGAAGCAATGTGGGGGCCTCCAGATGTTTTTATCACCATTTTTTACAATTCTCTGCATGGGCTATACTGGTGAGAGTTAAATGGAAATTGAAGTTGAAAAAAGTTAGATCATATCAGGATTTCTATCCTTGTACTGCAGAATGATACTGGAAAAGTCTAAACATTTGTGTCATCATATAAAAGTATTCTTACTTTTCCTGCTATTAAACATGACTCTTACGCCTAATATGCATTCCTAGCCCATGTTTCCTTCCTCTTCCCCTAATCATTTCCAGTAAAAGATGTCTTTATTATCTTTGGTTTCTTGATCTATTACATCATTCTTTCTTACACTGGCTGTTCTGCAGAGCCAGAAAAAAAAGATAGGCATAGATTCACATGCAAGGTGTCTGGATGGAGAAAACAGCATTTCTCTGGCATTAATTCATAACTTCAGAGTCCAGCGCACAAAAACAGCACAAGTATTGAGAAATCTCTCTTTCCTGCTGTGACTTCTTTCCTCCTCCTCCCACTGGATGCAACTGGAAGAATCTGAGCACTAAACACAATTTATCAATCAATTCCAGATGGAGTTTCTCTCCAGTTCTTTTGGTGGGGGGGATAGGAAAAGATGATGGGGTAGCCAGTTTGGCGCAAGAGTGACAAATTATGGGAATCCCATTTAGACTCTGGAAACAGAAAAGACAGTAAAAACAATGATCTAAACAGAAGAATGGAGTTCCCTCTCTCAGCAGAAAAATGCCAAATGCATTCCTAGGGCAAACACCCTCAACAGACTGGGAATGAATGCAGATTTCACAATGGCTCCAGTCTCAGGGATAGTCTAATGAGCAGAAGGAATGATCGTGAGAAACAGGAGAAAGACCAAGACAATGGTCATGGTAAAAGAAATCTGAGTTCAAAGCAGAAATGTAAATTGAGAAAACATCTGAGACTTCAGATTGTTCCCTGGAAGAAAAAAGAAGGAGGGGAGGCACATTCAGGCTTGAAGGATACTGTTATTGTAATCCTATCATCAAAGTAACATTAGCATCCATAATTTTGGTTTCCTAGTCTGGTCTACATCGAAAGGCTGCAAATACAGCATTGTAGATTGAAACACATGACTACAAGCTGACCAAAGTGTCTCATTCTTGGCTGCAGAATGTGGGGGCCATCCCAACATTCAATCATGGTTTATTTCCTCATGATCCCTTTTAACCTGATAATAGAAGAGCTTAATTACCTAAAGGACTCAATCAAGCACTCCAGCCTCATTATAAAGAATATTATGCCACAATATGTAAGAAACACTTTATATAAGTAATATACAATATACAGTATAAACGACTGAGTAGATCCCTTCTAAAACAGGGCCCCCCAACCTTTTGGGCACCAGGGACTGATTCCCTGGAGAGAGGTTTTTCCACAGACCAGAGGGGACATGGTTTTGTGTGCTGCCTGCATCCCATGGATGGGGCTTTGCGCAGCCCACTTTCTGGCATGCCGTAGCCCAGTGCTGGTCCACAGACCAGGGGCTGAGTACTCTTCAAATTCCTTCAAACTCTATTCATAGCAATCATCAAAGCACTTTTAATTCCCACAGCATTCACACTTCTATCATAAGTGAGTTTTTAAAACATACAGAGAGTTTTACCTAAGGCTCACAACTAGGACTTTGGTTGCGGAATTAATAAAGAATAAGAGAGGACTGGGAGGCCCAAATCACTGAAGATTAATACCTGCACAGAATTAAAAATGTCAAAAATGGTGCCTCCCTTGTTCTCAGCTTCCTCAACCGTGGAAACATTGGCTCTGGATTAGCTAAAATGGCCCTGAAATGCAGCACACTGAATAAAATTAATGCAATTTGGGATGGGGAAATAGATTTTCATCATTATTATAGTACTCTAGGTCAAAATATTAGATCAACCTTGACAAACAAGCAACCATACAATTTATAAACAGCTATGTTTAATCCAATAGGAGACTATAAACACAGAATGAAACAGGAGTAGCCCTTCCAAATTATGGACTGACATTTCAATTTTTTGATACAGTGAACATAAAATTCAGCAAATTCAACATGATTAGGAAAATAAAAAGGGCTATCTCATATAGAAGCTGAAATTTGTACCAGAATCTTCAATAGCATGCCACAGTGCACTAGAATAAGGAGAAATAGGACAAAGATGGAATATATATTCCACAGGCCTATAGCCAGATGGAGGAGAAGTTCAGTAAAGAAACTGGACCCAAAGAAAATGTTGCCTGACATACGAGGTAGCAGTATTGACACCTGACATTTTTACACCAAAGCAATATTGTATTTGCCTATTTATCTGGGGCTGCCAGACTAAAGTTCCTTTCTTCATCTTTCACACCCTCTTTTCAATGGCACATAGATATAATAAAGCAGCTATTAGTTTTCTAGCCTCCAGATGAAGTCTGAATGCATACATATAGTTGGGGAAGGAAAAAATTATAATAAGAGAGACACATGAAGCAACTGTGCTCCAAAAACCCCAAGCAGCAGATCTTCCTAAAGTTTCTGCTTGAAGTAGCTGTTTCCAGTTGCTTGATGCCAAGGCAGACAGCTTAAGTAGCTGCCTTAAGAAGAAAGAAAAGAAAGATGTTTTTCTGAGGGCTATGCAGGGATGGGATTCAAAAATCCCAGCAACTGGTTTGCTGCCTAGTTGCTGGGTGGCCGTGGCCATGGTGGACGTGACCTACCGGTACTTCTGCGAGGGCCATTTTTCACCTTCCAAAGGTCCGGAGGCTTCCCTTGGGCCTCTGAGAGGGCAAAAGAAGCCTCCCCCTCCCCCGGGTTCTGGAGGCACTCCAGAAGCTGGAAATAGGCCAGTTTCCGGACTTCCGGTACTTCTGGAAGGCCCGTTTTTCCCCCTCCCAGAGCCTCCGCACGGACCCTGCACTTACCTGCATCAAAAATGGGCCACATGGAGACTCCTGGGAGGGGAGGGGAGGGGAGGGGTGGGCGGAGCCAGCCGGTCGGTTCAAATACCGGTTCGGCAAACCAGATGAAAATTTAACATCTGGTCCGAACCGGTAAAATCCCACCCCTGCCCCTACTGCCCTCATTGTCACTCAGGGCCGCCTTGTGCCATTCTCCAAGAGGTGTGCAAGATGCTTTTCTACAGCTTCTGTAGACTTCATGAGAAACCATACCTCATACTTATGTGATTTTTGAGAGTCCAAAAGCCACACAAGAGGTCCCATTCTCGCATAGTCACTGCAGCCTCCCCAAATCACACGAGAATGGAGTGTGCTTTTGAGAACAGTTGCTGTCAGGGCATTGGTGAACCCTGGCATGTCACTCAGAACGTCATGGTATGTCCCCTTTGACACATGTGTCGTAGGTTCACCATTGCTGGCCTAGTCTGTGTGGCAGCTGGAATTGAAAACAGCATGACTGTTTTTGCCAATCAGCTAAATGTTCCAGCACTCCTGCTAGGAGCATATATAAGAAGAGATCCAATGCCCAGAACTATTTCCAATGCACAGCGCAACCTCCTGGGGATCTGTATCAATTTTTTTCAGTGAAATGTGACTAATTGATTTATTTATGTGCATGCTGTTGCCTGACTCAAGGAGATCACAAAAACCAAGCCAACAAAGTACCCAGGGTGGGAAAAAGCGAGGAGGATTTTCTTTTTTTTCACGTCAGCCATTTTGCAGAATCCCTTTTGTGCCGTTATCGTGCGTCTGCACCTTGAAAATCGAAGATGCTGGGCTGGTTTCCATTATCCAGATCTCCTGCTTTTGCTAATCAAGCTGTTTCTTCCTATCCCTACACACTTCTGATTCTGATACTTTTCCAACGTTGCATTTGAACCAAGGCACCACCTACCAATTAAATGAATCAGGAAGGTAGTAAAGACCCTGCAGGTCATATTCACTGCCGAGAAAGCAACAGAGCAGAGTAGACACGCATATGTTCTGTGTGTATATGTGCATGCTTGTACACACACACACACACACACACACATGCATATAGTATTGTATAGTATGCAGTGTGTACAGTACTGTATATTATATAGTACTGTGCAGCATAAAGTGTGCATAGTACTGTACACACTATATAGTACAGAGAGAATGTACACACACATGCACACACAATAAGCATCTCTTCATGGGGGGATAAAGTTCCTTTACAACAAAGAGACAGTCTAGTAGGGTGTACTGTCTCCCCCCTCCCCCCTGTTTGTGTGCTTGTGTATCCCTATTATGAGCTTTTAATTTAGGCTAGTAAATGACTGGAGCTTTATCTCACTGGGTATGGCTTACACGCTGAGCCCTTCAGCGCTGCTTATATTACTTTCTTTGACTACGACAGTAACTGTGTAATTGCTCATAATCTTTTACAGGCCTGGCAGGCAAGATTCCCTCCCCCCTCCTCCTCCTCTCCATCCAGCTTCTTTTTTTCCTTCTTCTTCTTTTTTCCCCTCTTCACTTCAGCTTCCTTGCACAAACTCTCATTTTTCATTGTTGAGGATGAAGTGGGGGAGCCCGGGGCTCGTGGTGGTTTCTCTGTGACATTTGAAGAGCACCTCAAAAGCGGTATTTTGCTGCCACGTGCTACATCCAGTCAACCTAGACAAATTGGCTGAATGTTTCCTTGCCTTTATATGGGCATCAGGCATTGCCCTCTTTTCAGGAAAATAAAGGAGCTAAATTCCACTGAATGAATTTAACATCCTTGTCAGGCTGATTTCTGGTTGTCTGGTTTTGCAGGCCATGGCAATGTCATCATCGTATCTCTCTTCGTTTTTTTCAATCCCTGCCAATTACTTCTTTTTTAATTTTTTTTTGTCAAATTCTACTGCACTTAGAGAAATGGCTGAATAAATATTTATGGGTGAACAGATTCGGCATTTCTATTTAAACTCTAATTTTGCATTTTGCACTTAGTACATATTTTTGAAAGTTATATTCTCTTAGAACACACAAAATGCACATTTCTCTTTTCTCTCAAGCCACACATCATGAAATAAAACTCAGCTCATGAATTAGTTATTTTTCATGCTTGACCATAAGTTCCAAAAGTGCAAATACAGCAAGAGCTCTGGGTTAAAACCCAGAGCCCTGAATCTGACAGAGAACTCGGATTAACAATCTCCCACCTAATCCCAAGCCATAGATATAGCAATCATTGACCCACTAATTTATAAATTCCTGCAACCATTCTCCATATGTTTTAGCCTTCAGGCCCCTAATCATCTTTGTTGCTCTTTTCTGCACTCTTTTTTGAACCTCAACATTTTTTTTAAATCATTGCTACCAATATGATATTAAAATATAATAAAATATAGTATAAAATATAAAAAACAGTATAATATGATATTGAGACTCTAGAAAGAGCATAGAGAAGAGCAACAAAGGTGATTAGGGGGCCTAAAGGCTAAAACATATGAAGAACGGTTTCAGGAATTGGGTATGTCTAACCTAATGAAAAGAAGGACTAGGTGGGATATGATAGCAATGTTCCAATATCTAAGGGACTGCCACAAAGAAAAAGGGGTGAACCTACTCTCCAAAGTATGTGAAGGCAGGAGAAGAAGCAATGGATGGAAACTAATCAACCTAATCAATCAATCTAGAACTAAGGAGAAATTTCCTAACAGAACAATTGATCAGTGGAACATTTTGCCTCCAGAAGTTGTGAGTGCTCCTCCAGCCCTGGAAGTTTTTAAGAAAGGATTGGATAACTATTTATCTGAAATAGTATAGCGTTTCCTGATTGACCAGGAGTTTGAACTAAAAGACCCCCAAGATGCCTTCCAACTGTGTTAATCTGATACTGCAACCAAAACTGGAAGCAATATTCCAAGTGTGGAATACCTTAATTACGTCACCTTATTTAACCTTTTTTTAATATTTCATGACTATTGCCCATTGATGTCATAAGATCATTGAATATCAGGGCCAACATTTTCAATCTGTATCTAGACTGCTGGCCTTGGAAATGAGGCAAGATTCACTTTCCATTTCCTTCTTGGTCTAAAGATAGTTCCAGAAAAATCCTTTTCTCTCATTTTTCTTACTTCATGGATTGTGGATTGTGGTTGGGCTAAAGTTCATGGAAGAAATCCTAAACCTTGCAGTAACAGATTCAACATGCAAATAAATATTTATCTGATAAAAGCTTCACAGTTGTGCAAGTTTAATTAAAATTGACTTTAAAAACCAAAAACAATTATTTTAATAATTGCAGCCCCAAGGTCTGTGTGTAATTTTGCTTGGGTTCCTGCTTTGTCCCTTTACCTTTTTAGGGTCCTCATACAGTGATATATAAAATTTACTTCTTCAGCATTTTGAGAATTTTTTGCTATATTTATGTAAAACGATTTGTATGGCTGCCCATCTTTAGAATACAACTCTGGGTGGCTCACAACAACACTAAAGCCAAGAAACAATAAAAACCATAAAACCATAAGCAGAAACCCTTTGCCTCAACCATCATTGCATCATCCTTAGATACCTTTAATACAATCATTCCCAGGCTGCCATCTTCGTCTGTCTCAGTGGCTGGGCTAAAGCTACTGGATACCCTGGTAGGAGGGTACCACAGGACAGGAACTGTTCCAGAAAAGGCATGTTTCCTAAGTCCCAGTAGATGGCAATATTTAAGGGACCTATATGCCTACTCAATAACCTGGTTCTGGGCCATGTGAAGCTTCCAAGGCAGTCACCCTTAAATTGCACCGAGAAACTGGTAGCCAGTGCAGACCACCACTTTATTGTTTAAGGTAAACCAAAAGGCACTTAAAAATACTACACTACATGTTTCGTTAGACAGTGACTATAAATACCATATTGTGACTTAAGAATAAAGAAATGCATTATCTCCCATTTCTATAACCTGCATATTGTATCATAATATTGCCCCTAACTGTAAATCAGGGAATAACCAAGCCTCCTTAAAAATATTTGGCTCAGAATTTTACCAAGAACAAAGTAGCTGTGGAATTTATTTGGAAGGCTTAAATATGGGCACTTGTATAAAATCAGAATTTTGAAACAATTGCAAAAAATCAGGCTTGAAAGAAGACAATATTGTAAGGTTGGGAGCTGATCTAGAAGTAGGGCAAACATGGCATACATAAAGAACCTCTTTGGTTGTTTTTTTCTCTCTCTCTCATCTGTAAACTGCTCTATGATCCTTTCCAAGCCAGAATGCTGTGTTTGCTGCTTTTATTGTTTTAATCCTTTTTTCCATAAACTGGCCTTGTAAGCCACTTAGAATTGGTTACAACTAAAACAACATGTAAGCTGGGGGGTGGAATTAAGTAATCAAATAAATGTAGCTAGAGTTAAGATGGATTGTTTCATATTTTTTGTGAAAGCATACATACTTTTTAAAATCAAAAATAGCAAAACATTGACCCATCATTATCATTTTCAAAGCGTTAATGCAGTTTTCTGTCTCTACAGACAGATCAAATATTGTAGTTTGTTCAAACTGAAGAAAATTGCTTTCACAAACTACAACAGTTGAAAAAACATGGGGGAAGGGGTAATATTTACAGAAAGGTCACACGAGGCATTGTTTTAATCCTCCAGGGTGTAAAGCAGTATTAAATCAGGTTAGTGGAGCCACAAGAAACTTGAAATGTAGTGCTGTAAAGCGTGTATCTCCAACCTGCTGCTATTAAAAAGCATTTCATTTGTTCAAGTGAAGGCAACCTTCTCATGTCCTGCTTTTGTTCTCTCCAGCCAGCTTAATCAAATATGGAAGCAGCACTGTTGCCACTAAAGGATTATTTTGCTTTATTGCTCAGGGCGAGATTGAATCATTGTGCTTCAATCATGATCTCTGGAGGAATGTAATTATCTGAGGCCCAACCTCTGTAGGCAATGTATTTATTTTGTACCAACACTTGGTCCGCCCAAATAAACCGCACCCAAAAGACGGTGTGTGCCTCGGTAATGAAGCCCTGTCTATTCCCTCCATTTATGTTGCAGTGTCACAAACTCCTTCCCTTGACTTTTTGGAGACAGAGGCGGGAAAAGAAGAGGCGTGTCTGAAAGTTTCATGCATGGCAAATCCGAGATTGATTTTTGCCCTTCACCTTGTCCTTTAACTCATCCTTGCCACCTAAGTTATTAGCACTGTAGCCGTTGCCTGTTAAAGCTGGCTCACTCAGATGCATCTTGGTTGATATTTACTAGGTCTGCCTATGTTCACCTAGGCCCGTTTTCACCACAGTTCATTAGGAATGTGTTATTGTTGGACTCCCCACCACAGTCTTTCAACTTAGCTCAGTCCTGTGCATATTCTTACCCTGAGATTTATGTTCTGCATCCACAAAAGAGGTCTTAAATCAACCAGACTGTTAACATCTCCAGTTCTGGGATCCTTAGAGATAAAATGCTGGTGTACTAATAGATGATTCATAGCTAGTCTTAAACAGAAAATAGCCTCATTTGTGCAGCTCTGTCCTCTGCGGGAAGGGCTGTGTGTGTGGCTATGAGTCCTTTATCCATCATCAGGTTGTACAAAGATTATACCAAGCTGGAATTTAGAAACTTTGAAGTTTACAACTAAACAAAATTCACCGAAACAAATAAAATACTATTTAGCTTTCTTGCATCCATTATTTTCCCCCCACTATTTGCTCTATGACTTAAAAAAGTAGCTTTAAAAAAACCTCTAAAAGACTACATATTACATGAAGAGAAGAGTGACAAAGATAATTAGGGGACTGGAGGCTAAAACATATGGAGAATGGTTGCTGGAACTGGAAATGTCTAGTCTAATGAAAAGAAGGACTAGGGAATGACATGATAGAAGTATTCCAATAAGGGGCTGCCACTAAGAAGAGGGAGTCAAGCTATTTTCCAAAGCACCTGAAGGCAGGACAAGAAACAAGGGATGGAAAATAATCAAGGAGAGAAACAACCAAGAACTAAGGAGAAATGTCCTGACAGTTAGAACAATTTCTCAGTGGAACAACTTGCCTCCAGAAGTTGTGGGTACTCCAACCCTGGAAGTTTTTAAGAAGAGATTGGACAACCATCTGTCTGAAATGATACAGGGCTTCCTGACTGAACAGGGGGTTGGACCAGAATGCCCCCAAGGTCCCTTCCAACTCTGTTATTCTCTATTCTGTAGATAAGCATGAAAACTCATTTTTATAATTGATTCTCTGTTTAATTTATGGAGCTCAGTTTTCATAGGTTGTCTGCAGGGGTGGGATGCAAATTTTTAACAACCGGTTCTGTGGGCAT
>AZIM01001256.1:12106-22270 GCA_000516915.1 Ophiophagus hannah | reverse complement strand
AGCCAGCGCTGTCCAAAGACGTCTCTGTGGTCATGTGGCCAGTATGACTAAATGCCGAAGGTGCACAGAATGCTGTTACCNTTCTACTTGCATTTTTACATGCTTTTGAACTGCTAGGTTGGCAGAAGCTGGGCAAGCAAATGGGAGCTTGCTCTGTTACACGGCACTAGGGATTTGAACTGCTGAACTGCCGACCTTTCTGATCGACAAGCTCAGTGTCATAGCCACTGAGCCACCGTGTCCCTTCAGGAAATTGTATACTTGATCCTTTTCATTGTGATCAAGTATAGGAAATGGTATACTTGATCACAACAAAAATGATCATTCTCAGGTTGAGGCTGATAGCTAGCTCTCCCATCTATAAAACCTTCTTCTGACATAACCTGTTCCATTGGATAAGGGTTTTTGTAGAGTGAGAAAGGAACTATGAATTGTACAAAAGATTCATTTAGAAACTTTAAATACCTTCATTTAGAGCTATACTACACTTTACTACAATAATAGCTTCTTTTCCAGCCTAGGAGCCATTCTCACAAAAAGCACAAGTTGTTTACCCTACAGAAATCACCATGAGGATTCCCCCCCTCCCCAGCATAAAGTGTTCCCAGAAACATTGTTATCCTTATTCTATCTGCCATTACATCATTAAACAGATTAAACAGGATATCTTTTGTTATTGGATGTTTCAAGGCAGCCAGTTCACACTGTTTTCCAAAATGCTTTTATTAGATTTAGTTTGAACAATATGGGTAGATCTACTTTGGTTAAAGAAATGCCTACCTTCCCTTAATATTTCAGAGTTGGATCTCTGAATTAATATCTGTGCTTTGATTTGATAGCTGTAACAGTTGCTTGAATTCTGACCCACAGGTGTGGTTTTTACAACTCCTGAAATTTGAAAAGTGTTACACCAAAGTATTATTAGTATTGCTGTTGTTTAAAAAGCTAAGACTACCTAAGTGACAGAATGTATAGAGGATATATATCCAGAGGTAATTTATCATCTTAGTTATACCAAAAGGACTGCTTTATTTAGAAATTGGTTTATCTGAAGAAAAAGCCTGCATTGTAATGATCAACTCTTGAATTATAGTTATAGTAGTGAACTTTAGACAAATATCATATGATGTGATAAGAAGAATCTTTATAATTTTGGACCCAATTGTTACATCTTACTTTGGGAACAAATTTGTCCAGTAGCAGAAAAAAAAACATGTTGCCATGGTAGTAAAATAGACAATTTTGGAAGAGAAGTACATTCTATATCCACATGAAGATGAATTCTCTGAATAGTCCCAACATGTTAGTCAGTAATATATTTCATGGCCAGCAATATGACAATTTTTTTTGCTTTAAATTTTGTGCAGAGCAAAAATATCTTCCTTATGATGGACTTCTGCACTCAACAAAAATAATTACTACCGTTACAATTCTGGTGTACAAAGTATATAAAACATTAACATTTATTTTTCTTTATATTCTTGCTACTGGGATTTTCCACTCTCCTAAAGGTAAGTCAATACTTATGGCCCATTTGTTTTAACTCTATTTGCATCAGAGCTTCCAACATTTTCCTGCCTGGTAGCACAACCCATTAATCCACTCATAGAATTATTAGTTATTAACACATCTCTGTCTGGGTATTCCTGCCTGGGCATGTTGTTCCACCATTTTCAGGAGGTGGGTTTGTACACTGTCTTGTGCGGCTTCTAGATCCCCTTTGACAAGCTGCCCATGGAGTCCAGCAACTCCAGCTACCTTGGGCTGGATAACCTGTAACACAATACATAATGATTAGCAACTTTCAAATAAAGCTAATTTCAGATTTGTTCAAGATTTAGAGTAAAACAAAGAAATAAAACCCATTCAAGTTTATGGATGAACCTGGACATTACTGGCAATAAGTAAGAATACCAGCAGCATTATATAGCATTGCAACTCTTATATTTCTGGAATTGCTGGAGCTGTCACTAAGTTCTGAAAAGTTGGACCATCCTTGATCTAAAAGAAACTTATTCTAGAAAGGAACTAATGCTATTGTATGGAAATCAAGACCAACAATCTTTTGATGTAAGTATGTACGGAAAGATCTGTTGAACCAGAAAAAAGTTTCTCCTAATCCAGTTGCCATCTTCCTCTAGGAATTTATTAGTAGGATATGAGGGTGGAACTAAGGATGGTAACTCCTCTGACCATAGGTTTCAATCAATGGGAAAAAGATCAGAATACTGTTTCTAGAACTTGAAGCATCACACACATATATTCCATCAAGGCCATAAGCCAAGATAGCCTTATCCTGCTAAAAAAAGCAACAGTATAACAGCCTATAAAATGAATGGGAAGGAGGGAAATTCAAAGTATACTACCAATATAACTCCCTTTCTATTTCATTGTATTGATTGTTACAGAGAAGCAGCCAAAAGAGAGACCTAGAACTGTTGCACATTGTATGAATCATGTGTGGCCTGCAATATTCACAATCATAACAAGAATCATCACAACAATTTTCTCTTGTCTGTCAGTCCCTCCTCTCCCCACCCAAAAGTTCTTTGAAGTTTTAGCTTTAAATTGCAATGGGTGGAGAAAAATAGACTGCTTTAATAGTTCTCTGTAAGATCCACCTATTAATCTTCATTTTTACCTGTTCTCATTGGAGTGAAAAATTCATTAGGACTGCATCGACATGATCAAAAATGAACTCAAAGCCAAACAGCACAGCAGCTGTTGTTCTAGAACAGTGTTTCTCAACTGCAACAACCCAGAGTCCTTTGGGAGTTGGGTGGCATATAAGTTTGATTAAATAAATAAATAAACTTTAAGATGTGTGGACTTCAGCTCCCATCATGCTGGCTGAGGAATATTGGAAGTTGAAATCTACACATTCTAAAGTTGTTAAGGTTGAGAAATCCTGCCTTAGGCATTAGAAAATACATTATCTTGTATCCAAGCATTTTAAATGGGGCAGGTGTTCTAGAGTGCTATCTGCTGCATTATTTTCAGTGGAGGCTTTTCTTGTGGATTATTAATTTGAACCTGTTAAATTGATTCACATACTACCTCTATATTCTAATTTTTCCTCAGACCAACAAACCTGGACTGTAAGTTGGGCTGAGCCTGGCTCAGAGTCACAATAATCTTCAATGTCTTCAATTGGACTATAACCCAGGTATTCATACTCTTTAATCCAATGTCTTAAGCACTATACCACCCTAGTTATACATTCTTTTGTTTTGGTGTTTTCTCTCTATATATACATAAAGTATGCAATTTAACTCCCTTCTCTGTAACCCAGCTAATGTGGACTGTAGCTGAATGTAAGTACTATACTTCCAAAATAAATGCTGAGTTTTGCACAACCACCATAAACGTATGCATTAGATTCGTAGCAGCAAGATACCTTTCCCATCTCCTTTCATAGATTGAAAGAATTGTAGGCAAGCAAATTACTGACATCAGGGGGAACATCATGTTCTGCTATATATCTATATAATGGGTCTTTGAGAGTGCTCTGTGTGTGTGTGTGTGTGTGTGTGTGGGTGTGAGAGAGAGAGAGAGAGAGNGTGTGTGTGTGTGTGTGTGTGTGGGTGAGGGAGAGAGAGAGAGAGAGAGAGANAGAGAGAGAGAGAGAGAGAGAATGAGAGATTCCACATCTATATCAAAGAATTATCTGAAGAACTTGAGGTTGAAGTGACTGACCTGACACAATCCCTTACGGAATTAAGTATTACCCATATCCACTAGCATAAATCAATTTAACTACACTTAAATCTGCATAGGGTTAAGCTGCAAGCCTTGGACATCCCCATTAATATTTATTGGGGGGCTTTCCTTGGCTCTGCCCTTGCAGACTCTGATATGATTTATGCTACTACAGTAACTTCTACTTCTACAATGTCTTTAGTTAACCCTTCAAACTGGCTTGAAATGCCAGTCTGATTCCTGGAGAAAGCTCCTTTGGTAGCCTGGCATAAAAGGTATTGAAGGTAAATGATGTTTACAGCCTACTGATCTCAGGAGGTCTCAGAAAACAATATTTTCTCAGAAATCTTACCTGATTTCTCTGTCTCTCCACAGTCAGGGCCTAGGTAGCCTTGCTTGCACTCACAAACACAGGTAGCTCCTAGCAGGATTGGTTCACCATTGTTCTTACAGGGACCACAACGGCAGGTATTGAATTCCATTAAATACTGATATAAAGCCCTTTTCAAGTTTGTCCTCTTCGTTTCCATATTACCAAGGCTTGTCCTAGACAATAATTCATATATGGGCTGCAGCTGAGGAAAAACAGAAAAAGGAAAACTATTTTTATATTGTGGTTGTTTTGGATGTTACGGTAACTCAACATTGGGAAAGTTGAAATACAATGCCCAGAAAGTAACAGGCTATCTTGGGAAGATGGCATTTGTAAACCATTAAATTTGAATGGTGCAAGTACAGAATGGATGGAATGACAAAATAGTTATTTTGATAATCCTGATGATGTGATGGCCCTGTCTGACTTATCAAGGATTTTCTGACAATTTGCTTCTCCCTCTTTTAAACTGCTATATGCACTTAAAAAAAACAATTTTTTAAAAAGTGCATATAGAAGCTGCATAAAATCTCATTTGTGGGATTCTTATAGAGAATGGAAGAAACAACGTGGTGCAGGAGCCAATTGAGCGAATGGCTCCTATAACTAAAACAATTGGATGAAATACAGAAGTAGATATAGAAAATGTGGATAATGTCTACAGTAAGACAGATACCTGAAATTCCCTTAACATATGTTGGACTGTGTTGGAAACAACACGGATTAATGCTATAGGAATTTGTTTGGGGAACAAGAGTGAAAACAAGTAGCTAGGGTGCATTGTCAATATCTTTTTTTAAAATGTCTATTCTTATATTTATATTATATAAAGATATCATATATCTTTATATTTAGAAACGGGGATAGAGAAGGAAGAATTGTTTAGTGATTTCAGGCTCTGGTGATTCTGTAGACCAATCTGTTAATCCTCAGGTAGGTTTATTTCTTATCCTAAATCTTGTATTTCTCTATAAAGCTGCTCACTGACCTGGAAGATTTTGAGCAGGACCCAGGGGGCAGCATTAATAGTAGCACCAAAGGCCTTATGGTGACTTTAAGAACTGACATTTTAGTGACTTCAAGTCATTGCGACCACAGGGATTTGTACAGCGCTTCTAGTCATTATGTGTGGGAGAAAAGGCATCAAGCAACATGCCATGAGGTCTTTTAGCCTCTATGTCTCTCCCTGAGAGCAGCCATAAGTTCATTAAAAATGGGTTTCTCATCTCTACCCAGTATGATTTCCCAAGTCAAGTCACTTCCTGGAACTATAAAAATATGAAGTCTCTATTTATACTGGTGCACTACCCAGTGAAGCTTTCAGAAAGAAGGAATGAATCATTCTGTTTCTGCAGCTTTCCCCAATCTGGTGACTTCTGATACAAGCTTGGCTAAGATTGCTGCCTTATTTTCTGGGAAAATAGGTATAAATAAGTATATACAAATATAGAGTTTGGAACAATCTAATTTCTGAGGCTGTAAGATCTAAGGGAGCGATTGCTCAACTATTTGCTCTCTTTGCTGCTTACAGGGCAAATAGCCAAGATGAGTTATCCCAACAAATGAAAGTACGTACTGCAAATCAAAGCAAAAACCAAGTCTGAGAAAAACAGGATTGGTGCAACGTAGTAGTATAAAATATGGATTTCCCCCTCCTCCAAAAATCTTAAACTATAATTATTCATCTAATCATTATATAAAAAGTTATGTTAGATCAGACTCTGTTTTTACTGTAGCTACCCAGACAACTTTGGGAAACCCAGAAGCTGAAGATGAAGACAATAGGTCTCTCCTGATAGATGTGTCTTCCACTGATGCCTGATTAGAGTCTTCATAATCATTGCTAATCTTATACACAATGAGCAGCTATAATACACAGCCATTTACATCTATGAGGCCAATGTCCATAATCACCTTGCTGTAATACAAAAGCTTGCCTCTTCTCTATCTGAATTTCTCCCCACTCAACATCTTCAGTGGGAGAACTTTCCCCAACTATTTTGATGACAGCAGGCGAGAAATATCTCACAAGACATTTTCCCCACGCTCTGCATTATTTTAAAAATGCTTATTATATTCCTTTCTTGGCCTATCATTTTTTTCTGAGCTAAAAGCATAAACCTTGCAATTGCTTGCCCTAAGGTACTGTTCTAGTTCCCTTTATCATTTTGATCATCTTTTTCTACAGGTTTTTTCCCCCCAATTTTTGTAATATCTTTTTTGGAAATGCAACAAATGGAACTATATGCAGCATGCCCAAAGAAGTTGGCTTCTCTCATTGATCTGTATACTAGGTATTGCACTACCATCAGTTTTAATTTTATACTTCTAAAATTTAGCATTATTTGCAGTTTGCATTCTTTTTCCCTGCTATAATCGGCCTTGAATATTCTGTGCAAATGAAAAAAAACCAAGATATACACTGAATAAACTTGTACATATTTTAACCTTGTATTTTATATTCCATATTTTATGTTGTACAGTATGCTTAATTTTAATTGTGAAGCTTCTGACATGAATAAACAAACAAACGCAAACAAACCCCCTGAGCTCTGTTTCCACTGGCAGAGGGTTGCAGGAGGCCATTGCAGCCAAAAATGGTGCTCGGGAGCCCGTTTTCACTGGCAGAGCACTTGGGCCACCAGAAGTACGCCAACACGATTGACAGTGAGTTGGCCTGCCTCCTCCCCCCCCGAGGTCAAACAACCCTGATGTGGCCCTCAATGAAATCGAGTTTGACACACCTGATCTAAAGGGTTTCCCCCCCTCCCAGTTTCTCAATACAGACAACAGTTCTTGAATTTTCTGTTTCTCTATTCCAATTGTTAACTAAGACTGACCCTACTGAGCTTCTGACCAGGTCTGCCACCTTCCAAGACTTTCTAATTGTTACCCAACATGGAATTTGCCTTTTACCACAGCAAGCTACATGCTGAATAAATATTTTCACAGAGTCACAGTTTGCAAGTTCAAGAGCCTTTCCAGTCAATCATTGGCCGAGATCCAAATGGGCTGTTGGAGACTGCAAAGGAGGTGGGCTCTGAAATTCAAATCAAGTGGATCTCTCTAGCACATCTGGGCTGCAAAAATCCTGCTGAGCCCCAGATGATAATAAAAACATATAGGAACCTCTAATTCTTTGCTACTTTTTATTGATAGCTTGAAGCTCTGTGGCTGGAAAAACGCAGTGTAGAAAGAGGGATCAAGTGACAGAAATACAAATAGTGTGCAGAGCTGTCAGGAATGCTGAGTTAGGCGCAGGGCAGTCTGTTTACAGAGGTTTCCTGTAGTTCAAGAGGTGGAGAGGGTTGCTGCATAAGAGATCCTCCACGGCCTTGAAAAAAAAGGGTGTTTTGAAACAATTTTTACAGAAGACACTTTGGCAAACAACAGTATGTCAAACAGACAGGACATTCAAGTGGACATTACTAATGTATTGGGTGTTTGAATCTACTCCAAAACCATCAGCACTTGCGATGTTCCTGAAGCTGTCTTTTAAGGGTTACAGACTAAGTGCCAGGCAAACCGTTTCATTCAGAATCCATGGAAATTTACTCACCCTACATGGAAAATCTTGCTTCAATTAAATAGAAAAATAAAGGAAATGGCACCAGCACTACCTAAAACCAGCAGCTTCTAGATGTAATGGGATTACAACTCAACTCCAGAATTTACAGGACAGTGAGGGTTGTGCAGTTCCAAAACATCTGAACATGCCAGAATTGGGGAGTTGAATTATGCAGTCATGCAGAAAAGTGAATTGCACAAAGGTTTTCCGCAAGGAACTGACAATTAGAAGATCTTCTGAATTCCCTTTCCTTTCTCTTATTATTCTGAGCTGCTCAGAATTCTATTGTATAAGATAGTTGGCTATGTAGGTTTTTGAATAAATAAAATCTCTAACAGTGAATGTGAAGGACAGAAATGTCTCTTTGCTACAGCACACACATTGCTATTCGTGCCCTAAAATAAAATTCTAGGGAGAAAAGTAGCTAGAGGGGACAGCAAGATATATTCAGAGCATAAATTCTGAATACTTTATATTCAAGCTAAAACGAATGGTAGCTTAGGGTGATAAACTCCAGGGGAAGAAACAACATTGCTTAAGAGCCTGGTATGTCGTTTCAAATGTTGTTAAATGGCGTCTTCTTCCAAATGTACAAAGTAACAAGCAGTCTGTCCCCTGAACAGATGCATAACAACATTGTTCTAGGAACTTTTGCCTGACAGGTTTAATTTCTTGGATATCTAGCTGCAGCCATTTAATTGTACAGGTGTATCATCTTTTTTCCACAAATGGCATTCCACCTTAGAAAATATCCAGCATACAATTGTGCCATAAGAAAAGGTAACACTGAGAAATGATAACTTCAGAAGCCCCAGCAAAAAATAAATTGGCAGCCAGGAGTACCAATGTATTAGGTTGAAAACGATGCTAATGTTAAGGCAGATGTCTAGCTGGGTCACCAACTTCAGGCATGTGAATAATAAGTTTGACTTATTATTTGTAATATTGTTACTGCAGACCGTGGAATTAAGTTTATTGGAATACATTTCTAGGCTTTATAACTTTATCCCATCTATTTGACAGTTGTGCCACAGTTATTTTTGGGATTAAAACTGGAGGTAACCCTTACTATTATGTCAAAAAAGAAAAATGCATTTTTATTGGTTTAAAGCCTGATTACATTATGATTCTAGATGCAGCAAAGTTTCAAAGATTTTGCACACCATTGCTCTACTGTTTTATGTAGTTCAGTTGGTGAACTGAAATCCTAGTAACCTTATTCTCTCTTGAATGATAGTGTATTTGAACATGGGAAGAAAAATAAATACAGTGGGGATTGACCAATTAAATACCAACAGGTATGACATGCCTAATTCATCCATCAGGGCCTGGTGTATTTCACACCACCACATTAATAATGTGTAAACTAAAGATCAAATTCCTGAATAAATTCAGGAGTGTTTTTTCATTGGCAAATATTCCTGGCTCCACACTTAATTGCATCACGTATTAGAGAATGTGTGGGCTTTAATCCTTCTCAACTCTCCACTTCCAATTGATCTATTATCATTAGAAAGTGGGAAGGGGAGAGAGTGATGAATGCTAATCTGAGAGTCACAGGCATTCTAGTATTGCCTTATCTTCTATTTTAAGACCATAAGAGTTGTAGTGGCGCAGTGATTAGAATGCTGTACTGCAGGCTAATTTGGCTGACTGCCAGGGGTTCAATCCTCACTGGCTCGAGGTTGACTCAGCCTTCCATCTTTCCAAGGTTGGTAAAATGAGGGTCCAAATTGTTGGGGGCAATATGCTAACTGTGTAAACCACTTAGAGAAGGCTGTAAAGTACTGTGAAGTAGTATATGTCTAAGTGCTATTGCTATCTAATGAACTGATGTCATACTTGCAGTCATGACTGAGGATATAGCAACACAACAAACAAATCATTTCATTTGGTTAGCTTAGAAAAGTCTTAGTTGCATTGCTCAGCATCTAAACGCATGGAATTCTCTCCTTCTGAACAAAACCAGAGTCCTATTATATTTCTTGCAGATCTAAGCATGCTGCCAGGCAGAAAACATATGCAAAAGAAAGCCAGAAAAGGTTTTTTTTAATGGCTCCTTTTATTTTTTGAGACAAAATGTCCACACTTGATTTCATTTGAAATGGTCTGTATGATATGTATGATCTAGCTACCACAGCTTTCTTCAGCATCTTCTTGCCCCCACACCTGCCCTAAATGTCTCTTTTCAACTAGGACAGGGGTCCCCAAACTTGGCAACTTTAAGACTTGTGGACTTAAACCAGAGATATTTTTATTGGGAATTGTACCAGAAACATACAATAAAGAATTGAAATATTTGATTGTAAATGTTTTAACAGCTGCTAGAATTGTATTTGCTAAGAATTGGAAAAAGGAAAAAGTACCTATCCAGGAGGAAGTTATTAACAAAATTATGGATTGTGCTGAAATGAGTAAATTAACATTTGAAATTAGAGAACAAGATGATAAACAATTTTATTTGATATGGGATTTGTTTTATCANATAAAAAGACATGGTAATGTAATAGATTTAGATTGATAT
>AZIM01001255.1:148857-161289 GCA_000516915.1 Ophiophagus hannah | reverse complement strand
TAAATAAATAAAATAAATAAATAATAATTTGGGCATTAATTAAAATTATTTGATTTATCTCTGTTGCGGTTTTGCTGTTTATCCCCTTTTTGTATGATGTTTATTGTGTATATATTATGAACTTCTGAACTTACTTATAAAACAGGGAATATAAGCATTTCAATGTTGTGTTTTTTGAAGAGGCATAGAAGTTCAAGAAATAATTTTATAAATTCAGTTGATTGTTGAAGACTTTTTTGAGTTCCATCTACTTTTCCATATTCAGAAGGAAGCCTTAGGCTTTCTTGGGGTTTGCCTCCAAGATATATATACAGTTGTTCTAATGTATACAAGCAAACTCCTATTCCCTTATATTTTTAAATAACATCTTTTGTAATTTAAATGATCTACTGTTAATTTGACAGTTGATTTATGAACTCTTTAGAATAGTTCTGTAGTTCAATCATTTTATTTTGATTGATTGAAAAAAACTTCTTTGTGTCTTTGGCTCAATACAATAAAAGCATAGGAGACACAAACTATGGAAAATAGGGAATAGAACATAAGAAAGTGTGAAATTATTAGCAGGAAAGAACAGCAAGAACAGCATTCAATGGTCCTGTGTATAGAAATATCTATACAGAACATATCTGTACCTCTTAAGTCTAGATGAGAGATCCCATAGAAGGTTGTGGAAAATAAGAGAGCTAGGATCCTGTGAGATTTCCATGACTAAATAGACAGATAGATAGCAGCCAATCAACTAGTCATTGTGGTAGTAGTGAAAGACCAGAACACAGTGGTGGTGGTGATATATATGTATCATGCCAAGTTATAGCAACCTTAGGAAGAAAGAGTATGAAGAACTGGAGAAGTAACAGGGTCTGAAGGAGGAATAGAAAAGATTGTAGAAAGTGGTCCCAGTGGTGATAGGAGCACTCAACCAGGGGTGGGAGGAGGACAATCAGCTGGTTCCGAACCAGTTCACTGCGACGAGCATATGGGCCCCCCTTCCCCTGCTCTTTCCTATGCTTTATGTGTCAAGTCTGACATGTCTTTTTGTTAGAGCACAGCTGATTCACGTGGCAGAGCTGTTTGCCGCGCCTCAGCGGTTTTCTTCAGTTGCAATTGAAGGTAAGTATCAGCTTTTTAAAATGCGGAGCCCACGTTTGGCGTCTGCTTACCAAACCGGTTGTTATACCGGTTGAATTGCGCCCCTGTCCATAACTCATAAGTTAGGAGAGTGGCTCCAACAGATCCCAGGAACAATGTCAGAGCTCCAAAAGAGTGCTGTCCTATGAACTACTAAGATACTGCGCAGAACCCTCAAACTCACAGCCCTCCGATAGAGGACCTGAGATTGAGGAAGACACAGTCCACCCATAAGGGTGAGAAGGGGAGATATATATGGAGTGTGCGCATGTGTTTGTGTTTGTGTGTGTGTGTGTGTGTGTGTGTATTGCTGAACATGAATATGAATATATAGTGTTATAAGTATAAAATAAATATATTAGTTAACACCTTAAAAAAGATAACACGAAGTCATAACTCTCACCTTTTTAAAAAGTTTTGTAAAAAACTAAACTAAATTTAAATTATGCAAAAGGAGAATTACAACTATACTTCCAAAAAGATAAAATAAAATAAAACTGAAAAGGTTAAAAGGTAATAAACATTAAGGAATCAATAATACAGATAGTTACTTTTTAAAAAAGTATGCTTAATAATATGAATTTAAATTTTGACCAAACACTGAAATTAAAATGACCTTACATTGGGAGATGGGGTGCCTGCCTAAAATACATGAATGAATGTGTCTATATATCTAGGTAAACATACATACACACACATTGTACATTTATAGTAAAACTGATCTGATATTAGATTAAAACATTTTACCAAAAAATGAAAGAGAAGACATTTATCTCTGACTTAAACTGGAAAATTAAAATTTGCAACCAGTCTTGCTGCCCCAAGGCAAGAACTGCAGTTTGCAAGTGTTCTACATGAAGTAGTAGAGGAAAATTATCTAGTATTTACAAACTTGCAATCATTGGGATATGTTGGGACTGTAGCTTCTGGGAATTCTTGTAGTTGCTGTTGCAACAGCTGGCGGCCCTCTGGCTGAGAGCTGCTCCATTAGGCTTACCAGAAAGGGGCTCACAAGATGTTGTGTATACAGGTTTAGTGGCCCACATGGTTACAGTATTCACTATGAGGGATCAAATATAGTTTTCTATTGATGCAGGCTTCTTTTCCTCAAAATGGCAGCCTTAAAGGTTCTTGATAATTATGCATTATGGAAGAAAGTCAGTTGACACTGACTAAATTCACAATGATGGTTGTTGCCTATACAACATAGAGGATGGAGAGAAATAAAAACAAGACTGAGGAAACAATTGACTTTGGCTAAGTGGGCTAAAATGAACTAAAGGATGTCAGGGAATCATATTTAAAACAAAGTATAATTCATATCTGCTGCATTATGTCCTACAATGCAACTTTTAGAAATAGGTTTTGACACTCCAAACACTCTTTTAGAAATGAATTTCAGATGACATTTGCAATATATGATAAAACAACAGGCCTAAAATATTTGAACAAGGAATGTAAAAATTGCAACAAACTCATTATCACCTTCGCATAAAAGGTATGGGGATGCTTGATAGCTCCATTGAAAGAAGCACTAGTGACAGCTTGAGTTCTTGGTATAACCACTTTTATTGGAATAGAGTCACTTTGGAAAATATAAATAGAAATTTAATAAATAAAATACTTGAAAGGAGAGATGGAAGCTAAGTGCAACTCATAGTGGTGATGGGAACAGTATCTTTCTTTCTTTGACAAATTAAGCAAAGTTCTGGTCAGCTAATGGAAATGTAGCAGAGTTTGTTGAATTTCATGTCCTGATGTTATTAGTCATCACATGTGAGAATCTCAACCAGAAGAAGAAGGAAGAAGGAAGAAGGAAGAAGGAAGAAGAAGAAGAAGAAGAAGAAGAAGATACTGTTAGTTCTACACCTCTTCACTCAGATAAATCTAAGTGGCTTAGAAGTCCATAATAACAACAAACCTCAAATTGCACAATAGAATAACCAGTAGAATATATATGAAAAATAAGAGTGCAAAAATACAATACAATAATACCACTATTTGACCATGTATCATTCATTAGGTTAATATATTAATATTTCTCTTAAGCTCTTCTTCCCCCAGAGCATTATGAATGACCAGGTCTTTAATGATGTCTGAAATATCGAGAAAGGGGAAACTGCTCTCATTACCTAAATGTGGTCATTTAAAAATGTCATTCTTTTAGAATGGGAGAGAGCTTGGCACATTTCGAATCTTTAATGGGTATTGTAAATAGGAAGGAAGATGAATAGTTATTGGCTGGAAAGAAAAGAATACGTGTAGTATTCGCAGCATAAAACCTTATGAAGAAGCAATGAGGATAAGGAAAAGCATGGGTGGAAGCTCTGGAACAAGTGTAGTTTAGTTTCTCTCACTCAAAGAGCTTGCCATCATTAAATGGATGGATCTACACTACGTTCTGGAAGAATCTTGCAAAGGGCCTTACAAGGAAAGTTCTTGTAGGAAGGGAATGGTGTCAGAGATTACCCTCTGTCCAAAGTGCTGAACTATTACCCAGTATATCGAGAAGAGCTTTTTGAGTATTTTTTGTCAAGATTATTAAATAATCCAAATGGTAAAGCATAAGTAAGTTAAAAAAATTGACAAACTTCAGCAGAAATGCTTTGGTAAGAATTTTTTAAAAAAATAACATATGAATTACACTTTTTATACTATTTAATAAAACTGCTGAAATAGAAAGAAATAAAATTTGCTTTATTCAACAAAGATGCTACTGTCTCTGTTTATCCTATACTTCTCTGACTTGGAATTTTTAATTATTTTTGAGTTAATTGGATTAATTTATAATGTTTTGCCAAGTAAGTTGAACAAGAAAATGCATAATCTTCTGTAAACTGCTTTACTAGATATCATGATTTATTTGCAGTTTGCAATTCCCCCAAATAAATCTCTACTTTACTTCCATTGATTTTGTTGTACACTGTCCCTTTGTAAGGGAGATGGATGGTTTCTATATACGATTAAAAAAATAAATAAATACAATGTTTACAATATAAAGATTAGGTACTAAAAAGATATGATGATCATAATGGAGAATTGTCTTATGCTAATTTTGTGCATTTCTATTTCTATCTTGCAGTTTTTGGTGAAGATCTACATGCCAGCTTATATTTTGTCAATGCATCTTTGCAAGAGGTAGTGTTTGCTAGCACCACGGGGACATTGGTACCCTGTCCAGCAGCAGGAATCCCTCCTGTGACGCTCAGATGGTACCTAGCAACGGGCGAGGAGATCTACGATGTCCCAGGGATCCGCCACGTCCACCCTAATGGCACTCTCCAAATTTTCCCTTTCCCTCCTTCAAGCTTTAATAACTTAATCCATGATAACACTTACTATTGCACAGCTGAAAATCCTTCAGGGAAAATCAGAAGTCAGGATGTTCACATTAAGGCCGGTAAGTTTCCTCAGATATTGTTGCTAAAAGTTTTTCAAAGAGCTGGACTACAGCATGACTTGAAATTAGTGGTTTTCAGGTCTATTTGATGCTTACAACATCAAGATAGAATGTTTGGATGATTATGGGAGCTGACGTTCAGCACCAGAAACTTATAGTAGACAACATTACAGCCTAAAGAAATGGATCAATTCTTGTTGAAAAATATCTAAGAGAGATCATTCATATAGAAATTTGGGAATGGGGGTCAGGAGTTGATCAGCAATATTGTGGATTAAGCAGGAGAAGTTTAGATGGGAGTTGAACTGATTAAACAAAACAGGATACTTTAAGGGGAAAAATTGATATGAGTTTTAAAGAAGGATTCGGAAGATAGAGAGAAAAGTACACGAATCAGAAACGGAAAAGATTAGAATAACACTGAGAGAGCACACATAGTCAGAAGTTCATTATTTAATATGAAGTAGAATTGGGAAGGTGTTTTTGACTTTCTCCTGATGCATTGCCTCTCTGTTAATTCTATCCTATGCAAAAAAACAAAAACTAAAACCAACTAGTACACATGCACACTTTTTTTTGCCATCAGCATAGTGAGAGCACCTTAGCATTAATAATCATGATGGAGATCTTAATAACCTCATTAAGTAATTAATTAGTTAAAGATAGTTTATATATTATCTAAGGAAATAGTTATCATCACTACTAAAGTATTTTATATGCAAATTCTGGAAAGCTGGGGTAAATGAACTAATTGTTTAGTTTGGGTTCTGTTGTATCTTCTTTGAACCAACTATACCAGCTATATTATAGGAAAAAAGAAGTGAAATAGCTATGCATCTAATATTATCTATTTAAACTGTTTTTAAGGATTCAGAAGATTGTATAATAACTGTAGTGTTATCTACTGCATGACATTTTTTAAATATTTTAAATTATTGAATAGGAACTTCATTTGATGGAATTTAAATCTGTTTAATAGATAAGAGGATAGGAGAAAAAAAATGAGCAATAAAAATACCTGAGTTAATCTGAATTTTCAGAAATTAAGGAACTGCACCTCTATGATACTTCATTACTTTAAAATATAAATAGGGACTGCATTACTGAATCAAACAGATTGGTTGATATGCAGCAGATATGTAGCATATCATTTTTTATTGTGGTCATAAAGGATGGGTGCAGTCATTAGGAAGAAGCATAAACATATAATAGATAAAGTAAAAAGTTTTTAAAAAGTTATTAGTATAAAAGGGTATAAAAATATAAAAAGAATATAAAGGGAATTGCTTCTAAGAGCCATATAAAATGTAAAAAGTAAATATATGAATCTTGGTAGGTATAAAATATACAAAAGGTGAAAATCTAAACAAAAGGTTGGGAGATATGCAACATCGTTTTAGTGCATGTATTTCCCATCTGTATTCTAAAATGGTACAGTGTTACATGTTTTCCTTCTGTTTATAAATGGGATAAGAAGTCACTTCTGTATTTTATTTCCATGTCTAAATAATATTTAATAATCAAATAGGAAATTAAATAAATGGTTAGCTTTATGTGTGTTGAAAGAATTCAGAGTCCCAATATGCCAGTAATATATTTATGCTGGGGTCTGTGGATGAGTTTCCTCAATAATAATTATCACAGTTTCATTTTTGTTAACAGCTTTCTCTTTTGCTTCATCTGTTCCTGCTCACTAAAACAAATCTATGGGGATAACTATGTTACACTCTGATACCCATTTAACAGCCTTGCTTTAGTAATAAAACATGGGTACTCTATATTGTTTTATAAGGATTCGGATGTCAAATTTTGTTAATCTTCATCATTACCATGTAAGGTTGGGGATATGATGTTTGAACAGAGTGGCATAATTTACTTGAACAAGTTGGAACTGTCTATATGCGGGTGTCTGCCGCCTTTCAAGGACAGTAAGGAACTGAGGTGTTCAACATAGATTCAACAGGGTTATTTATACAAATGCCTAATAAACAATATGTTTTGCCTGATACTTTTCAGAGTTTGACCACCAATTCTCAAAAATAAATATTTTATTGGTTAATTGGACACATCATTTTTCAAAGTTCTAGTTTTATGATAAACTGGCAAACACTTTTTTTAAAAAAAAGTACATTCAATTTTACTGTGGTCCCATCTTAATTCATCTGTCAATTTTTTCTTCACCTTGAATGTTTCTAACATTGTAAGGTCCATTAGAAGAGAACTAGAGTGGAATATGACTCCATTGTTGGTTTTTGACTTGGACAAATTTGCCTGGAAGACTTTGGAAAAACAAAAGGATCTTACTTTGTTTCTTTTTCTTTTCAGTTCATTTCAGATGGACACAATGCATGTTTTGTTTGTGATTTCTTAAGTCAGATAATGCATCTTCTGTACTCTTTATCTATTTGTTTGACTCGGCTTCCTTCCCGTTCTCTGCTTTAGTTTTACGGGAACCATATACAGTCCGTGTGGAGGACCAGAAAGCCATGAGAGGCAATGTAGCGGTCTTCAAGTGCATTATCCCCTCCTCTGTGGAGGCCTACATCACTGTTGTCTCATGGGAGAAAGACACAGTCTCACTTGTCTCAGGTAGGAAGCGTCTTTTGCTTCAGCTTCTCCTTTTTCCTATATACCTTTCTTTTCAGTTGACTTTGCTTTCTACTCTAATTCATGTATGTTATTAAAGCATCCGTGTGTTCAGATTTGGCATTTGATATTTGGTGAAGTGGTCATTTTGCGTATTTGAAGTAATTTCTGTGAATTCTTTAAAATATATAACAGGTGTGCAATTAACACAGCATTTTTTTTTTTGCAAAAAGGGAGTTACAATTAAAATACAGTTTTCTCCATTTTCTGATGCTAACCTTTTTATCAATTTTTTCCATTCTGTGATCAATGCCTAAACAGTTGTAGATGAGATGGAAACAGTCAACTGTTTATTAAATGTTGCTTTGTCATAGTGCAGATGCAACTATTAAATACGTTTCTTTGTTTAGTCTCCTTGGTGTATGACAAGCAGCTCTTTTTTGGTATTTTTTAATGTGGGAAATTATAGTAATGGCTGTTTGCTCATGATCAAAATGGTGATGTAGTTCTTTCCAACGTAGTTACTAGAAGAATTACTACTGGTTGTGGAACTGCTAATGCACTTGATCTGAGAACCCATTATATATAAAAAAAAATTGGGGTAGCTTGTAAAGATGATGTATTTACCGGAATGCTGCATTTATATTTTATTACTGTATTTTCCTTTTACCTATTTTTTCCAACTTATGCCATGTATTTTATTTTTGTTTTGTATTTTTGACATGGTTTAAGACTAATCAATCAATAAACTATCATTACTATCTGTAGTCTTAAAATACACAAACATGCTCTATATCACAACAAAGCAGTTTCTGTTCTTGTGTAAGTGCACAAAAGAGGACATGATATCTTCTATTTAAATGGCAAAAGTGAATTTAATAATGGTATTCCATGACATAGTTAGGATGAAGCAATTCACTGTGCCTCCCTTTGGAGTCAATTTTAAGGAGGTTTGGGATATCAGTGTCACTCTCTTCTTTTTTAAGGCTATGGTTTTTGTTTCATATTTTTAAAATATCAATATAAGAAAAAAAATGGAATATTATTCCATTTGATCAATTTCTTTGATTTAAATAAGGTTTGTAAATGAGTCTCATTTTACTTTGGCTGCATTAACAAGTAATATGTTGAAATATTTGCATACATATTTCAATTAATTTCTTCTGCATAAGTCAGATGAGTTTATTTTTATTATTATCCCTGCCCATATGGTGACAAGATATAAATCATTTCACATGTAAATTCTACATGAATATTATGTCTTCTTATGTTCTGTCCCTAACATGTAAATCTCCAGGAACAGCAGACAATTTTTATCTGAACCATCTTCTAGAAAATACTAAACCTGTTTATCAATTATGCAGTAGCCAGATTCTTTGTTGCTATGTTGAAAATAATTGGTCACAGAAAATATCTTTTTATTTGTCACTTCAGGTTACTATATGTTAACTATCTTGTTTTAGATAATACATATTTTACATAATAGATTGAGATATTTTAGATTTACAATCACACTGGTAATTAACAGTAATAATGGTATTTGTTACTTTTTATTGTAGAGACTGCTTGTTATGTTCCTATTTCAGATGTTCAGATGTTCAACTGAATAAACAATATTGTATTTCATATTAAATGAAGCTCCATCCCTGTTAATGTTCAGGAAATCCCTTAAGACCTGGTTATGTCATCAGAATTGTGATTCCCAGGGAACTAGCAATATTTTAAGGTGGCTCAGCTGATATGTGATTGTGTACCTCTCCAGGGGTGGGCTGCTACCAGTTCTCCCTGGTTCGGGCGAACCCGTAGCTAATTTTATGACTGGTTCGGCAAACCAGCAGATGCCACCCCTGGCTGGCCCACGTACCCCTCCCAAGAGTCCCCAAATGTCCCATTTTGGATGCCAGGTAAGTATAGGGCCCACGGGAGGCTTGGGGAGGGCAAAAAACTTCCAGAAGTCCAGAAATGAGTCTGTTTCTGGCATCTTCAATGAAAACCTCTGGAGCCCAGGGAGGGCAACCCCCCCTGCCGCCGTGGTGCAGGAGGCCGACTAGGCCATGCCCACCATGGCTACGCCCACCTAGCAACTGGGCAGAGAACTGATTGCTAAAATTTTTGAAGCCCACCCCTGCACCTCTCTATACCTATATGGTATTGTTACACTTTGTGGTTTCTATAGTTTCATTTTTAATGATTTTTAAAAAGTTTTAAAGAATGTTTGCTTTATTTTTATAATGATTGTTATTATATGATTGTTTTATATTGTGGTTTTATTTGATTGTTGTATGCCAACAGGTCACTTCCAGTTAGATCGGTGCTATATATAAATAATAATTATTATAATATTAAACATAATATATAATTGCTTTGCTTACTGAAACATGACACTTGATGGCAGAAAAATATACCATACTCTTGCTAAAATCTGCATCCAAAATACATTAAATAATTTTTGTTAAATTCTAGTGATATATAGACCCTTTAAAAAAAATCTGCATTAAAATATTTGTTACAATTGGTAACAGCAGTGGTTTCGCATCTTATATAATCTGTCTGTCTTTTTTCTGTAATGCTGGTTTTTTGAAGTGAACCTCATGGCCCAGGAACTTAAATATTAAATCCTACTCTAATGAAAGTTTCAATTTTTATATCTTTTTCCTGTTGTTCATTCATCCTGAATCATTCATGTGCTAATTTGGATGAAGTAGAAATACCAATTCTAAACCCAAGTTTTCGCACCCATTGGAATATTGTCTCGCATTCCCAGTTGGGAACCCCTGATCTAGAACTATATGCCTACCAGATATCTAGGATAGAAATAGTGTGACTTCAGAACTCCAAGATGAAGCACATTTTATGGTATCACATGGTAATTCACACTCAATGTGATTTGAAATAAGTATTAGATGAAATATATAAGATTCCCATCAGGGGAAATAGTAGTTTTATGGTAGTCATGATATTACTTTATACCAGAAAGGCGATCACATTACAAATGTACTGCCATGCAACCATAAAAAGGGTTAAATTCCAGCAATAATCAAAGCAATAATAATTTAACCATTTGCTAATAATTATGGATATTAATTGAACTTGGAGTCTTAAGTTTCCTTTTGTTAATTAATCAGGGATTGATTTAACATTGAACACTATTACAGTTTTCCTGGAAGAGTGAAGAGCAGGCAGGCACATATAATATTTTTACTGCTAAGGGATGTACTCAACATTTGAGTTAGCATGCTAAGGACTGCATTAAAAAATTAGCAAATGCAGCCGAGGACAAAAATTACTCTTGATGTATTTCATTTACATTTATATTTAATTAAAATTAAATTTGGTTGGAATGATTATTCTCTGACTAGGTTTTTAAAAATATACTTCATGTCAATACTCATGAACTTTGGAAAACTAAAGAACTGGTAAATATCATTTTGTTTCTTTCTTTTTTTAACCATCTTCTAATCAGTAGAAAAAATGCCTTCTATCTCAAAGAATATGTTCTCCGTATACATTCCCTATTTGCTGGGTTTTAAAAATGTATTCTCTGTATATATTCTCTGGTTTTTTAAAAATCCAGACAACTTTGTGGTCTCCATTTTTAAGATATAAAAATTACAGCTTTGCTGATAATGTAGCAGGAACATTTCCAGAAATGCTGAATCCAGATAAATGTAGTGCTTGATAATTTAATATCCTATAGCTTTCACAAATTAGAAAATTTTCATACTGTATTTATTCATTTGATGGGGAAAGCATGTAAAACAGATGCTTTTAAATATTTTAAACTGTATATCTACAAATCATGTTTGCAAATAAACAGCGGTCATTCCACATTTTAAATAAGGCATAATCTGGTTGATATGCTGATGTGCTTCAAAGGGGAACTTCAGACAACTGCAGTTTTCTAATTAATATAAAAAATCCATTTGTTTCATTTTCACTTAATATATTTAAAGATGCCTATACATGAGTAGAGCATTTCCTAGCAAGGAAGACAGTTGACCAAATGAAATCATAGTTCTCCAAAATAAAATTTTACATGGAGATATCTGAAGACAGCACAGGTAACTAAAATAAAGAGATTAGTGCAGTGGTGGGATTCAAATAATTTAANAAGTTAACAACCAGTTCTCCCGAACTGGTGTGAACTGGCTGAATTCCACCATTGGATCAGTGTTGCTTTTTATTGGACCATAGAAGAATATAAATAACTTAGAGTTTCTTGTCCAAAATGCCTTTATGTGACTGCAAACAGCTGTAGATATCAAGTCTGATTATGAATATTGTGGGTTTCTAATCAAGCAACAACATCAAACACAAATAGCATTCTTGAGGTGTAAGAAAAGTGTCATGTTAGATGGGAATGAAGGCGAGTCCAGTGTCTTGTTTTCTGTTGTGTAAAATAGAAAAGATGGAAGCCATAGGTCTATCCTAGTGTTGTTGCCATGAATCACATTTTCAAAGGTATGGTGTCATTAAAGCAGACTGTGACTATGGTTGAGGTTTCAGGAATCCAATCTTAAGTGCAATTCAGTGAAGGGTTATTTCATAAAGGGCAGCATTAAGTTACTAATTACATTTAGAAACTCAGTTTAAGAATGAAGCATTGATATCAAGACTAATACAGAGCTCAGCATGTTTGGATTTTTTCCTCTCTTTGCAATTACGGCACAAATAAATACCATATATAATAATAAATGTCAGTATAGTGCTATATTTTGCATTGCTGAGTTTGCTCAGTTTTACTCACTCCCCTTTGTGATGCATCAAAATGCCGTGGACTGTATTATTTGGAGTAATTATTTCAGATAGATAACAAACTTTAATGTAATGATGTGAGGAAGGGAGAGAAAGATTTAACTGCCTTGTTCAGAAGGGAAATCTCTTGAACAATGTGATTTATTAGTTTGGGAAGCAATTATGGTATGTATTAACCACAACTGCTGACTTAGCTAGTTTTACTGTTCAGAACTTGTATATCTGCTCTGGGCCACTAATCATCATATGTTGCTTAGTTTTTCACTCTTATTCTCCTAGCAAAATTGCTTGTAATACTCAGTGAATAAATAAAAGGTGGGTAGGAAAATAAAAAGATGTTTATTGATTATGAACACTATGGAATGAAAGAATGAATGAGCAATTAGCAAACAATTCACATTCCCTTAGGAGGCTATCACATCCCAGGATGTGTTAGACAGTGCAGCAAACAGTGAGGGCAAAACGTTGGTGCATGACCAAAATAAAGACCAAATCTCTCCTTGTTCAGTTTCCATCCATTATTCCTTGTCTGACCTACAGGCGCTTTAGAAAATAGCTTG
>AZIM01001255.1:115144-131966 GCA_000516915.1 Ophiophagus hannah | reverse complement strand
AGTCTCCGGAGAAGGGCAGCATATAAATGGGAATTAAAAAAGAAAAGAAAAGTCCCATTGCCATGACTCAAATTTCCAGTAAATACTACCTGGCTTATTGAGAAATGTTGATCTATTGGTGATAGGTTATTTGAAGAATATAATTGTTGGGGGGAAAAAAGTTTAAATTGTTCACATATCTTTGGTTTTGGTCACAATTGACTGTGGCTATTTTTAATTGCAGTAATGTTTTCCTTATCTTTTCCAGTTTGCTTGCCAATATTCTAGAATTTTTGTTATCATGTTCATAATATCTTTATTTAACAAGAATATTTTGAGAAGATATTTTATCTGTCTCCAAATCATCTAGATACCTCCTTTTATTTACTAGATATTACTAGTAAATACTAGTAAATTATATTACTAAATACTATCTGATTCAGTTGTATTTTAGTTTTCTAATAAATTTACTAAAACTTGAGATGACCAAAAAAACCATGGTACATTTATTCCAATTGTTGTTCAGCTTGCTCTAGAATTAGAATTCTTTTTTATTGGCCAAGTGTGATTGGACACACTTGTAAGGTGTGTCCTTGATTGGACACACTTGTAAGGTGTGTGGACTAAATTATAAGGTAATGAGCTTTTAAGAATTCATTTTGTGGTTTCAGTTGCACCTTCAATAAATTTGGATATGTTGTCAACGGCGTTATCTAGAATAAATTCTGAAAACTTCTTTCATACATTGCTTGTGTGAAATCGTTGTATTCTTTTATTTCATGAAGATTTGTTGGGGATAGGAGAGACAAGTTTATCTGAATATTTTCCATCATAATATTGTTGACACTTCCGTTATAAAAAGAATGCTATATGCCAGCTGAGCTGGTTGATAATATATTTTTAAATAGGGTATTCCCAATATATCTTTAATTTTAACCTTTCTTGTGATTACTGTGGATATTTTAATTGTTGGTTTAATTTACTATGGATTTTAATCATATGAGTCACTATTATAAACTGTTAGAAGTCCCTGACAGATTTGGCAGTATGGAAATAGAATGGATATATGAAATAGATAAATATTTATGTAACCCTTAAGCACAATTATTTAGCAGGGCCTTACTGTCCAGTCTGCATTTATTAGTTGTTTATTTATTATCCCAATTTGTATGTCCTCCCATTTTAAGTTCATGACTGGCTACCAATAATTAAAACAGCATAAAAACCATAAAAACAAAGAAACAACACTAGCCCTATTCACAGCTGGAGTTAAAAACAAATTTACAATAACAGATCAACAACCATTGTACAAGCTCAGCCACATCTCCAGATTGCCAGCCTCAATAACAGAAATATGTTTTTAAGGCCTTATGAAAACCCCAAAGGGGTTGGAGCCAATCTAATCTCTGGGGCAATAATGTTCCAAAGAGCAGGTGCTGTGTCAGGAAAAGCTCTCCATAATAAACAGGATCTGGAGTAGGCCTCTTCTTCATATCTCAAACCAGGAAGAATAATGCCGGATATATGAACAATTAATTACATTAACTTGACATTCCTGTCTTTTTGGCACTGAAATTCCAAATGCCTATTTTCTTCTTTTAATTAGAAGCATTTTATGTTTATATAATATTAATTTATAATCAATGTCATTGAAAGCTTAAGTATTTTATTACTTTCCCTATCTTCAATGATATGTAAATATCAGGCAGCATCATTCTAAAAGAAAGGCAGTATAATACATGTATTTGGTAAATGAAGAGTAAATAATCAGCTGATTCTAATATTTTTAAGAGGTTCCATAAGGGCATGCATACCAAAAAATAAGCAAATGAATAATTCAGATGAAAAAAGAAAACCAATGGTGATGAAGAAAATACAAAAAGAATAACACTAAAGCAAAGAACACCACACACACATGCTGAAATATAGAAAATAAAGGGCTTAAACAACAAATTATATTTTGACCACATGGAATAATGTTGCTCAGACTTTCTACACTATCAGTAAAAGTCCAGCTTGTTAAATATTCAATGATGCCTCATTAATATTCATGTACATTGTACACAGAGTGGAGTCTGACATCAGATTCCACTCATTGGTCCAGCCACTGGCAGGAATAATACAGTACCATCAGTGGCTGAAATGTTGGACAGCGCTGGCTATAAAAGCCGACACCTGTTGCGGCTCGCCACTTTTTGTTCCCGAACCTTAAATAAAGTCTTTCTTGCTACCACGGTCCTGTCTCTTCCTTCTGCGTGCCCATTTTACACTGGCAATGGAGGTGGGATACTGAAGTAGACAAAGGACCTCGTGGCACCCTGGCCATTTTCAGCTGACCATTGGAACCCAACCGTTTCCAGCACTACCAGCTATCACGATGGCCCATTGACCAATGTCCATTCCCTTCGACCCAACGAAGGAGAAATGGTCATCCTACATGGGAAGATTCAAACTGAACTTGGAATTAAATGGACTGCAAGCAGCCTCCGATACAAAGAAGAGGGTTTTCTTCTTGACGTACTGCAACTCTGAACTGTATGAGCTGTCAGAAGCCCTCGTTGCAGACAAACTGGAAAACGTCTCCTGGGACGAACTGCAATGGGCCCTGAAGGGACATTTTGATCCAACGCCTTCGTACCTGGCAAACCGGCACAACTTCTACCTACAGAGCCAACAAGAAAGGGAGAGCATAAATGAATTTGTGGCCGCCCTAAGGAGACTGTCCAGAAACTGTAAGTTTAGCAATGCTGAAGACATGATCCGCGACCGGCTGGTCCTAGGTTTGAGGGACTTGACTCTACAGAAAAGGCTGCTGGCCAGAGAGGAGGCCTTTTTCAAAGAAGCCCTAGAAGAAGTCCGCACCACTGAAACCTCCGACAGCTCGGCGGCCTGGATTAAAGGAAACGGGAAGGTGCACGAACCCAGGCCGAACGGCGGAGCTACCAGGACAAATCTGGCTCAGAGAGCAGCAAGGAAGTCGAGGAAGATGTCCACTGTGTGAGACCCAGCAAAGCGGGAGCGCGACAAGGAGCCAAGGCATGCAGAGGCTGCAGAGGAAGTCACCCTCAGTCTACTTGCTGCTTCAAAGAAATGATCTGCTGGTGGTGTGAGAGAAAGGGCCACATCACGGAGGTTTGTAGGACCAGCCAGCCAACAAACTGACAAACCTGGAAGGCCTATTCACCCCCCAGGCAATACAATCACCCGAAGAATGGCCAGAAGCACCTGGGTGTGAAATTCAAAAAGAAAGATGGCGCCTAGGAAGAAGAAACCCACTACACTATCGTGGGGTATGACCAGTCGCAGGTGAGACACACCGATGCCTACAAGATGCCTATAAGATCATGACCCAAGTAAAGATCGATGGAACTCTATGGAGGATGGAGGTGGATTCCAAGTCATATATATCAATGATCTCCTGGAGAGTTCTGAAGATCAATCCCAGCATAATGTGAAATCAACTGCAGCCACAAAGAATCATCCTTAAAGGTTACAAAGGCTGCAGAATCCCAGTACTGGGAAGGAAAACCTGTTGCATTGAATACAGACAATTCAAAGGATGTTTGCCAGTAACTATTGTGGAATGGGACCTGCCAAGCCTCTTGAGAAGAGAATGGTTCACACCCCTACCGATAAACTCACCGGAATCCATGCTACCATGACAGCCCTGCCAACCTGAGGAGATGACCTTGACGCTTTAGCGAGGGAATTCTGTGAAATCTTCAGCAATGAATTGGGCAAGCACAAGGGGACCCCAATAACATTTAATCTAGACCCCACTACAGCCCCTGTCTGACTGAAGTTCCAAAGAGTCCCAGTTGCTCTGTGGCCCAAGGTTGAAGAGCAGATAGACAAACTGGTTGCTCAGGGTGTCCTCGAGCCGGTCGACCACGCAAGGTGGGAGACACACCTACAGTGACCCCAGTCAAGCCAGATGGGTCAGTCAGGATCTGTGCTGACTATAAGAGTACCTTGAATCTCACGCTACAGCAGAGTGCATATCCAGTGCTGGTAGTTCAGCACTTTTTGCATTCCCTGGGGCGGGGAAAGATTTTTGCAAAATTGGACTTTGCCCAGACATATCAACAGCTGCCTGTAGACGAACAATCGTGACACACAGGGGCACAAACAATCGTGACCCACAGGGGCACATTTAAGTGTAAGCGGCTTCAATTTGGGGTCAGCGTAGCCCACGGCCTATTCCAGAGCATTATTGAAAGGCTGCTACATAATATCCCAGGGGTCGTCCCATATTTTGACGACATAATTATTTCTGCTGAAAATAGGACACAACTGCTGCAATGAGTGAGAGTTGTGTGAGATCGCTTCCAGGAAGCAGGGCTGAAGCTAAAGAAAGATAAATGCCACATTGCAATACCCTAAGTGGAGTTCCTGGGGTATTTAATGGATGGGTTGGGCATCTGGCCCACAAGTGGCAAACTCAAAGCAATTAAAGAAGCCCTGAAGCTGCAGAATAAAATGGAACTACAAGCGTTTTTGGGTCTGCTTAATTTTTACAATATATTTCTGCTGCAGAAAGCAACAATTGTGGAGCCATTCCGCAGACTGCTTGATAAAAAGATGATCTGGACTTGGGGGGCCCGTGAAGATGCAACGTTCGGCAAGATAAAGGACATTTTAACATCTGAGACTGTGCTCATACAGTATAGTGAAACGCTGCCACTGTCTTTAACCTGTGACATGTCCCCGTATGGCATCGGTGCAGTGTTGAGCCACAAACTGCCCAATGGAAGGGAAGCTCCAATTGCATACTACTGAAGAAGATTATCAAAAGCGGAACAAAACTATAGCCAGATCAACAAGGAAGCCCTTAGCTGCCATAGCCGTAGTGAAACTAGGCAGACCTTTTGAGCTGATAACCAACCACAAGCCATTACTGGGCATCCTTTCGGGAGACAGACCCACACCTAACATCCTGTCGCCAAGAATGCTAAGATGGACGGTCTTCCTGGCAGCGTACAATTATAAGCTGCTCCACAAACCTGGAAAAGAAATAACACATACAAACGCCCACAGCAGATGCCCCCTGCCAGATCTTGTTTTGCCTTCTACTTTCATGTTGCTTGTCGAGAGTCTCGAACCCAGACTACAAACGTCAGCTGAAATTGTGAGACTCACGGCGATAGACAGAACCTTGGTGTCGGTTTTGAATTGGGTGTGCAGGGGATGGCCTGTCTTGACTGAAGGGGATGAATTTGCACCATTTAAACACAGACAAATGGAGCTATAGGCACTGAACGGGTGTTTGTTGTGGGGGAAGAGGGTGATTATACCCCAACAGCTAAGGAAAAGGGTTTTGGAACTGCTACACAAGGGTCATCTGGGTATAGTGTGGATGAAGGCTCTAGCCAGAAGCTACATATGGTGGCCGGGACTGGACAAAGACATTGAAACCTGGGTTGCCACATGCCCGCCTTGCCAAGCACCCCCCCTCAAATGGGAAAAGCCCTCAGTCCCATGGGCACAGGTACACGTCGATTTTGTGGGGCCTTGCCAAGGGCAAACCTTCCTGTTAGTGGTTGATGCCTATTCTAAATGGCTATAGGTGGTACTAATGAAATCTACTACAACAGAGGCAACCATAAGACCATTAAGAAAGTTGTTTGCTACCCATGGGCTACCCGATGTGCTGGTGTCTGATACCAGACCTCAGTTCACAGCACACCAATTCAAGGGACCTGCTAGTTTGGGGATCCGCCATGCCTTGTCACTGCCAGCACACCTGGCAACAAATGGGCAAGTGGAGAGAATGGTACGAACAACCAAAGAAATACTAAAGAAAATGGGCCCCGGGGACTGGCAAGAAAAGATAGATAAAATGCTGCTGATACAACACATTAAACCCAGCGCAGCAACCCACAGAAGCCCAGCAGAAATGATGATAGGCAGAAAACTAAGATCAGCTCTCAACAGGGTCCACCCAAATTACAATAGTGACACCCCACTAGACTCCAGTGGGAAGTGTAGGATTTTCACAGCAGGGGACCAGGTATACACTCACAATTACATGGGAGGGGCTACTTGGGTCCCGGCAAAAATTATAGAAAGCACCAGACCCAGATTCTACAGAGTAGAGGTGGAAGGGGGGAAAACATGGAACTGGCACGTAGACCAGTTACAGGGCCGAATAACCCAACCACCAAAAGAAACCGAAAACAAAAACAAAAAAACACAACCAGCCCTAGCTAAGACTAGAGATCAAGAACCATTACAAAGAGCTCTAATTCTAAACTCAAACCCAAGTAGAATAGCGGGGGACTTATCTTTGGAAGAAGGAGTCCAGCGTAATACTTCTGGGGCCTCCAACTCAACAGAGCCACCATGCCTCCCGGAACCTTCGAGGCGGTTCCAAGGGCAAAGTCTGGAGCAGCGGTGGACCCGTCCACACAGGCTGTGGCCTCAGAAATGAATGAGACACGCAGGCCCAGTCGCACCCAACGAAGCCCCGCCTACTTGCACGACTATGTCTGCCAAACAGTTTGTGTTTGGTTAACCTAACTAAGAGGGGAGGGATGTTAAATATTCAATGATGCCTCATTAATATTCATGTACATTGTATGCAGAGTGGAGTCTGATGGCAGACTCCACTCATTGGTCCAGCCACTGGTGGGAATAATAAAGCATTGTCAGTGGCTTGCCGCTTTTTGTTCCTGAACCTTAAAGAAAGGATTTTCCTGCAACCTACGGTCCTGCCTCTTCCTTCTGCACACCCATTTTACACAGCTCATATGTAAAAAGTGAATATATGTCTTCTACCCAGGATGGTTTAGAATCTTTCCAGCAAAGTAAATCAGTTTAGTTAGCACTTTGTATGTTTAAACTTCTTCATATTTTAATGATGTCTAGGATCTTACCAATCTGTTTAAAATACTTTGCAAATGGGGATTCTTTTAGGAATATAAATTAATGTGTGGCATAAAGTTGGATAGAAACTTGAATCTGCTGATTTATGCTAGACAGCTTTAATTACAGAAAAAATATTTTGGGAGTTTTTGAACCCTAATTTAGAGGCCAATAATATACTATGCTTTTTCTCATTCCCAGTACTCTTGTTTTCTCAATTAAAAAATAAAAGATGAAAAGATCAGAATGATTAAGATACATTTTAATAGACATAAAAGCATTCTATAATTCCCATGGCAGTTGTCTTGCATAATTGTTCAAAAAATTACTAACCTTTTTAATTTAGACATTTCAGTTTTTTTTATTCTTTTTTTAATGTAAGCGATACTTTGGCTATGAAATGTATTAATATACTCTTAGATTCAGAGACATCTGCCAAAATATTCCTGAAAATCTTGTTTTATCTGCTTTATTTATTAAAAGTGTGTCTTTTAATAATCATGTATTTATTTATTTTCTTTAAAACCATCAAGAGAGAGTATAGATTGGAAATTGTAATTTATGACTTACATTTTCATGATATACGTCATTTGAAATTCTGCTACAATCAATTTAAGTCCATACTTGATTAAAATCTCTAGGCATTATTATTTGATTGAATCAAGTTTGGTTGATTGAACCAAACTATGTAAAAAAATTTAAAGCCATCTCTACCAGAACCATACTTGCAATAGAACCATAACCTCTTTAGCAGCTAAACATAGCAAGTGGGCGGGAAGGAATGGAAACATTTGGTCTGATGGAAAAGTTGATGAGCATATATAAACTGAGAAGCATAAAATAGATTGGGGAAAAAATGAAACAAGGCAATCCTATTTCGCTTCAGAACCTGGAAGAAGCTATATAAGTTTCTCTGTAACTTCCCATTCTGGTGACTCTCTGAGTTGATAGGAAAAGAAAATAATACCAGAGTTTTTGTTTTGGAAGGAGCAGATAAATCTTTTGTAGCTGGCTCCTTAAAAATACTTCACAGTTCCATAGTTTTTAGCCTAAATTTATTTGATTAAAAGCACAGCTGGTATACTTGCTTTTATTATAGAAGCATAAAATAATAATCTAGCATCAATGCATCAGTACCAGTTCAATAATGTTACAGGAGCATGGCTCTATCTCTGTATTAAGGTAGATGTAAACTCATTCCAGAATCATCAAATGTGTATTTGATTAGAAGCAATGCTCTATCTGCCTATGTCAGCACAAGGAATAGCAAAGCTAGACTGATGTAAAAGTAAATATATTTCATTTGCACACCATAAGATATACTTTATCAATAAACCAGCCCTCTGTTGGTGAGAAGTGCTCTGATTTTGCCATTCATTTGTTCAACTGTAAAGCTGTAGACAGTTTTATCTTTTGTTAGTGTGTTGTTCAGAGCAGGGATGATGGCTTTCCTCTTGAAACAAATCATAGTTTTCCTCCATCCTTTGGTTTATTTCAAATGGAAGAAACCAGAATATTTTCATGGTAGGCTAAGTTAGAAATATTTGTTTATGGAATGTGCCTATAGGCATAATCTGTGTTTGCTCATTACTATGCTTCTTCACTTATAAGCTACAATATTGCTAGCTCTACTGTATGTCAAGCTTGTTGAAAGCATTCAGAAATATCATTATGTGAAAAATATAGCAGACTGCTGATTGAAATTTGCTGTGATGACTGTGTAATATCTACTACATTTACCTGAAAGGAAGCCTAGTTCCACCCTGCCCAAATAATTTATACTTAAAATGGAAGTGGTTTTATATTTGCTGAGAATGCTGTGAATGGATTCACAGTTTTCTGTCTAATCTCCGTGGGTGAGTGAAGGGATGACTTTACTTTGGATGAATTTGATGCTAATGCCACTGGCTTCCAGTCTGTTTGCTTGAGTTTTGGAAGCTATTTTGAGCTTTCCGTGAGACGGAATGTACATCTGGAAAGGGAGTGGGGGGAGAGGGTATCTTTGCAATAGTACCATAGTTTCCAGGGAGGAGGCAGCACATTTCAGAGAGAGAGAGAGACTCAAAGTAAGAGAGTGTGCAGTCCCAAATTGGATGGGGGAGGGAGGAAAAGGTTCAGGGATGCCACACCGTAGAATCTCCAGGATACGTTTATTAGGTTGTACGTTGTAGCTTTAATCTGGCAAGATTCTGTCTATTAAATGTAAGCAAATAACAATCTGGATTCAATTTGTCGTCTTTGAACTGGATTCGATTGGATTTCACTGTGTCATCTGTGTCGTAACTCCCCTGATATCTAAAGGAGTCTCTGTGCCCACACATTTTGTTCTCCAAAAGAGATTTACATTTTCATTCAAATGCAAAACATTTTTTTACTAGTGCTAATTTTTGGAATAATTTTCCTTGAGAAATTCAGCATATATTCCATAAGCTTAAAATTCCAGGTAAATATTTCTTTATTCAGAAATACTTTTCAGCAATATATCTTTACATTTTTGTTGGGTTATCTGTTATGTCTTCCTGTTGGTATTACTTTTTTAACTACACTTAAACATTATCTATAACATCTTTAAAAAGGAATTGGGTCCAGAATTTATGTTGCTAAACGAGAAATTTGTTAAACGAATTTTGTCCCCTTTTATGACTTTTCTTGCCACATTGTTAAGTGGATCACAGCAGTTATTAAATTAGTAACATGGTTGTTAATTAAATCTGGGTTCCCCATTGACTTTACTGGTCAGAAAGTTGCAAAAGATGGTCATGTGACCTGGGGACACTGCAACTGTCATAAATATGAACCACTTGTAAAGCATTTATACTTAAAATGGAAGTGATTTTATATTGTTACCAAGGAGGATGCTGCAGTGGTCATAAGTGTGAAAAATGATCATAAGTCGCTACTTTCAATGCCAATGTAACTTCAAACGGTCACTAAACAAATTGTTGTAAGTCGAGGACTATCTGTAGTATGGGTTCTGTAAATAAATAAGAATGATGATTGCTAACTGAGAATGTATGTACCTTACATTATATTCTCAGTAAATTAATACTATAAATAACATAGTTCATCATCACATATATTGCGTTATTTGTTTTGTTGAACACTTTCTGCATACAAAGTAATGCACTTGTGAAAATTCTACACATGCTGTGAAGTTACAGTATTTATTGTTTATTTATTTATTTATTTGTTGCCTATCTCACCATGGGGCTACTTTAGGATTACAATAAAAAGGAAGAAATGAAAAAAAGTATAATTAAACTGAAATAAAATAATAGAACAGTAAAATAACGTAAATAAAAATAAATAACTACTTATTTATTTTAAATAAGTAAAATAAAATAATGAAAAAGAAAACAAGAATACACCAATATGATAACAAAAAGATGGATGGATGGGGAACAAAGAGCATAGAGTATAGCTATCTCCTAATTTTTAAAATGAAAGACAGTAGAATATTTTTAACATTTATTTTTCTCTGTGCGTTTTAATTGGTCTTTTAACCTCCTGATGAATTCAGAAGAAAAAGAATGATGACAATATATTTAGGAGTTTCTGTTCTTCCCTGAAGGGTTATAGCGTTTTTTCTCTTCAGCTCTGAATAATTTGCTTCATGGGCTCACATGTATATTGTGCATAATCCTTTAGATGCAGTTGCCAGCTGTCTGGTAGAGATAATGGAGGATGGAGCTTGGAGCTTTAAAGAATGGTACCAAAAACTAGAGAAAGGAAAAAAAATATTTGCATAATCTTTCTAGAGTTACCTAGATTTCTTGAAAGCAGCTTAACATACTTGGAATAATCTATTTGAAAAATAGAAGGGGGGCAGGTTATTTCTTTGTTCTCCTAACGATATGCAAATTCATTATGATTGTCTCTGATCAATATCTGCAGGGTTTATTTATTCCAGGTACTATGCATGTAGTTTTTTAAACAAAGTCCAAACAATTTATGCAATAAAGCCAAGCTATATCATTGAATAGTAGGACGAACTCTCTCTTCAACAGTCAAACAATTGAAATAATAGCACCAGAGTGACTGAGATTCAAAACATGGTTTATCTGAATATATTTACCAAAGGAGTGTATTTTTTTTCCTGAGTCCTTTCCTTTCAGGCAGCTGACTTGGATTGGACCATGATTTGGAATAAATTTGCGTTTATGACGATCATATTTTTAAACTTCTGATTGGCAGAAAATAGGAGCTATTCCTTCTGAGTAAAGATCCCATCATGGATCTGGGTATGAAAATTAGATGACAATTATATACAGAGGTCACTGGGTATAAAAATCAGAGCTCATCATGGAAATAAAATTTAACTCTTATTTATAGTGTGTCTGATGCTTAATTGTGCAAGGCATGTGTACTTTATATAGAAGAGCATTTATATAAACTGAGCATTCACACAACATTATCTGTGTATGTTTGTGCAAGGGTGGGATGCTAGGAAGATTGATCCTTTGATTACAAAGCAATGGTAGAAAGATTCTTCCTTTTAAAAGGGAGAAAATTGAAAAGGCTTTATGTTTATGTTCTTTTTTTTAGTTTTAAGAGAGAATTCCAACTGAAAGGAATTAAATAAGATACATGCTGGCAAAACCTTTAATACTTGGCTTAACTTTTCTTTGCATTGCACTTTTAAAGATTTTATTTGATCATCTATGGAATTAAATCTGACTGGTAAAAAGGCTGATGAAATTTTGTCCATTTTCTTAGCTCTAGTGTCTTGCATCTTAAAAAGATGTTAGCATTGGAACAAAAAAAATGTTTGTTTTGCTACAGCTTTACTATTGATGAATGTTCTCTCTTTTCATCTGGCTTCAAGAAGAAAACATGAATTAAACATGAATTGAACTGTACTGAGTGCCAAGTGAAAAAATCTTATTGTAGATGCTAGACGGTGCACATAGCTTCAGGGGAAAGTGCTGTTTCCTCATTGATTATTTCAGTCAGAAAATACACTTGTTGACAGAATGCTGTACTGATGTGATAATATTTATTCCTCTAAAACTTCTAGAATGTGAAATGACACATTATCCAATGTTGCATCTGTCTATATGAGATGTAAATAGCACACTTGTTCTTGCTTCATACCAATAATAATTTACCAAATCTATATTAGTCTTCTTCATATTTCAAAGAGTAATATTTTAATGATTTGTAGATATAAGGTGAGTATTAAGTGTCTGGTTTTTCTTTTCCAGTAATGAGCAGCTGGATGTTTCTGACAGGTTATAAGCAATGTAAAAGGGCATCTTGTTTTTCCCATGCATTGAGGATTCAATCCCATGCACTGAGGATATATATATAAAATACAATGAGTGAGCAATCAGATAAATGAATTTCCTTTGGAAGAACTTTGATAGAGTACAAGTTAGCTACTGTGGTAAACAGACATTGATAGTCCAATTACACAGAGAGAGAGAGAGGGAGGGAGGGANAGAGAGAGAGAGAGAGAGAGAGAGAATAAGTGAATGACTGAGTGTTTCCTGGTTTTAAAGCAGCAAGATAGAAACTGCTGTAAATTCAAGTCCCACCTGAGTCCCACCTGAGTGATGAAAGCCAACAGAATGAATATAAATGAGGAATTGGCATGAGACCTGACTCAGAGGGATTGTTGCCCTTTCTGAAATATGCTGACCAGTTTAGAGTTTGACATGACTGAGACTCCAGGGCAGGGGAGGAGGGATAGCTGTGGTCATCTTGTATCCACCAGGGTGCTGTTCCACAAGTTACCAGTCAAGAGATCCTGTTCTTGAAGTTAGGCTCACAGGAGCACTTGGGATTGTTACTATTGTACCAGTCTCCCTGCTGCATAGCAACTTGCCTGTCTGTTGGAGGAGTGGAGTTCCCCATACTCATGATTCCAGGAAACTTCAACTTGCCATCCCTGGGGCATACCTCCAAAGCAGCCTGGGAGTTCATGCCCTCCATAATGGCCATGAGCCTCTCCTAGGTCATTCCTGGCCCAATCTGGGACAGTGGCCTCACCTTGAATTTGGTTTTCTTATCAGAGTAGCAGCAATGTGATCTGAGAGAGGACCTTTTTTTAGTTCCTGGGTCAAGGTTATATCATGCCCTGGTGACATTAAGAGTCTCTTGCACTAACTCCCTCTGCAGGAAGATTGAATTCACACATTTTAACGTTGCTGAGATTGAGAAACATTGATCTTCTAGATGCCTTAGAAATGAAAGAAAGCATGGGCTGACAAAGAGATAAAAGAAATAAAACATGTGAAACATGAACTGAAACAATTGGCATTTGTTTTGGAGTATTGAATTGCATTTGGTATAATCACCTCCACTTAAATAATAACCAATAATCAATCTGATGATAATTAGAACTGAATGGATAAAATTCTGTAGTGTGTTGGTTTATGCCTATTTTATTACATTGCACATTAATGCATTTATGTCATTTTTCTGCCTATTATATGAATGATATTCTCTTACTTGATAAATTGGTAAAGTTGATCTTAATGAATCAAAAAAATGGAAAACAATGCATGCTATAAAAAGTTACAATTTTCCCTATTTACATATGTGTATTTGTATATGTATAGTAGATGTTCATGCAAAATATTTTAAAATCTTACATACAGAGGAGATAATGTGTTATTTGTAAGGTGTCCTAAGGATAGTCCTCCATTTGAAGTTGCATAGCCTAAATATGATTTAAATGTAAAGAATTATTTAAAAAGCTGGGTTGGTTGCTGAAGTAGTTTTTCAACATCTAGCTACCAGATTGAGCAAGGACAGTAAAATGTCACTCTAATGACATATAGTGCTTTTTTAAAATAACCATAGTTCTTAAAATTTCACTAATACATTTAGTAGCACGTGGTTTTTATAGGGAAATCTGTGCCCCTTTGTTTGCTTCTTTTTTGACAGCTTTCTTCTTTTGGAGGGTATGCTGTTAGGGTTCCTGTGTTATAAGTTAAGATTTTACACAACCTCTGAAATTAAAATATCTTAGGTAGCAGGACTCTTCAGACTAGTCAGATATACTGCCTCTTTCAACTTAAATGATACCGATGAGCGAAATCCTGTGGTTCAAGTTAACTTTTTTTTTTTAGATTAGGATTTGGAATTAACTCTAAAATCTGAAAGGTTACCTGTAATAGATGTGCAAGTGTTTTGCAAAGGCAGGGCCAAATGGATCATCGTGCTACCTATTATCTTATTAAAGGTGCTTGGGAAATGCCATGTTTAAGAATACAATTTTGTATCATGATGCTTTTTCTTAACTTGAAAGGGCACTGATCCATTCGATTAGGGCTGTCAAACTCCCGGCCCATGGGCTGGATGCATCACATACTGGCCACACCCAGTTTAGTGAAGGGGGAAAAAGTCCTGATACGTCATGTGGTGCTGCCATGATGACATGAGTTTGACACCGCTGCTGCATTAGACAGTGAAAGATTTTAAAATATTCATGTAAATGTGAACTTTCCAGAAATAGGTACAATGGGGAAGAGGGCTTTTTTTAAAGGCTAGCTTTACTTAGTTCTTTTTCTCCTCCTCCTCCTCTTCATTACACCACCATAGTTTTTACTGATCTGTCACTTATTAGTCATTGGCCTACTTTCTGTCCTTTGTGTGTTCTTTTTGCACAGCCAATTTTTTTCAAGACGTTTTCCCAACACTGACTCATACTCTGTTGTTTCTGGGTCTTCCTTAATCTTCCATTTAGGTCTTCAAGTCAAAATCACTTTTCATCTCTCCCATCCCACCAGACTTTAATTGATTGTGAAAAAAATGGACCTATCCAAATATTACTCTTTAAAGGTTTGATGTAAAAACTCGGCATTACAAACATTGTGATAAGTGTGGTATATTTGGCATATCTGGATCTATCCTTGTTGCATTTCTTTTCATCCTTCTCTTTCCATTTAAAATCTCTTTCAGACTAGGGGGCAATGTTTCTCTGACTTCATAGTATGGATCATTTTGAAGGACATGTATTTTCTACAGTTGCTGGAGCAATCTGGGTGATAATCTGATTGAGAAAATTGGCAAAAAGTAAATGAGGGTGATTCAGAAGAAAAATGAATTACTGTAAAGTTTGTGTTGTGAAGTTGACCTAGAAATTCTATTTGCAGCTGTCTTTAAAAGAATAAATTCAGTAACTTGGTACTTGTGCAGATATACTGAGATACAGCCTCCTGTGTTTATTTGTACAGTTGCCATTGATAGAAGGAACAGCAAATCCTTTCATGGAAACACAGCTGGAGTTCAGAACACTGCTGACAGCCTTTCAGAGAACTGCTAATATATAATGCAAGACTTGTAACAAATTACAGCTTAGAATTTGGATTGAAAGAGAAATAAGCTACAGTGGTAATAATAATATTTTTGGGGAAAAGGTGTTCTATTCTGTGATGGGCAAGTAGCAGATTCCCATTCATTTGGTTTGGAACTAGGCCATTTAACTCAGATGATTTACAGTTAATCCACTGGGTAGATAAAATTTAAAATTTGGCCACATTGTGAATTAAAAAAGGAATATTTCAGATGATATTATCACTGACAGTATGATACACCAATTTTATTTTGTTTACTGCAGAAATCTGAATGAGCTTCTTGTCCTTTTTAAATGGTGGAAAGGACCACAGTGGATCATCCCAAACCCAGTTTAAACTCTAGAGCAGTGGTAGCTAACCTTTTTGGGCTCCTGTGCCAAAAATTATGTGCGCGTTGTCTCGCACTCGTGTGCCAGCACCCAGAAGGCTATGCGTGCCCCCCAACGTCCCCTACGCATGCACGTGCAATCCCACCCCCACCCCGCCGCCCCCTTACCTGCACTGCACCTCAAAGCTGATTTTTGGCCGGTTTGAGGCCTTTTTTGGTCTCCCAAAGGCTTGAGGAAGGCTTCTGCAGACTTCTACAAGCTTTGTAGGAAGAAATCTAGCCCTGTTTCGTCACTTCCTGTTTTTCCGAAAAAATGATCCTTCTCTGGATTTGTTTCAGTTTATTAAAGTCTTTTATTAATTTGGGATGTGCAGAACTGAACTCATTACTCCAAGTGAAACCTGACCAAGGAAGAGTAGAGCTGGATAACTATTTCCTACAGTCCAGATGCTGTGGTCCTTTTGACACACTTCAAGATGTTGTTGGCCTTCTTTCAACTGCATTAGATGCTGGGAAATGTTGAACTTGTGATCCATTAATATACCCAAATCCTTTTCTTCAGCATATCTTGTACAGTTTAGTTTTTCTTACCTTACTGTTCATTAAATTCAATTCTATAAGACTATTTATAAGTAAACTGTCACCATGCTTTCTTACAATGTTTTGATTGGAAGCTCATATTTACATTTACATTACATTTTAGGCTGCTATTATATGGTAACAGTCTAGAAATAAGTCTATTGTATAAGTTTTATGCATACAATAGACTTCTCTGCTACTGTATCGAGGACAATTTGTTAGGTGTCTGATGAAAATGGCTATTCATTGCTCACATTTGATTAGTAGGTAGGCTTTATCTAATTATTGTTGCATTGAACCAAAGATAAGTAGGATGATTTTCACTGAATATTTTAAGTATAGATTTAAATTTTCGTTGAAATCACTGTGTTGGATGGATTAAGGTCCATGATTTGATAATATATTCATATTTTATCAATGAAATACATTTGTGATATAAACTTATGCTATTTATAACACAGAAAATGTCTAAGGCAGATATGAGGAAAACAACCAAGGCAGATTAGAAAATCTGTCGTTTTCCAGATGTTTCTAAAACTGAACTTCCACTATTTATTCAAAATATTATCCTGTAGGTACAAAAACCAGTTGGGTGATTTTGGGCCAGTCATCTACCCAACCCATCTCATGGGCTTGTTGCTGAAGGGAAAATAAAAGGAGGAAGCACTCTATGGCATTTTGAGTTCTATGCAAAATAAAGACAGGATGTAAATCAGGGGTGGGATCCGACAGGGTTAACTACCGGCAGGGGTGGGTTTCTACCGGTTCT
>AZIM01001255.1:64452-89589 GCA_000516915.1 Ophiophagus hannah | reverse complement strand
ATCTACCTCATTTAGGAAGCATGGAGGACGCCATCAGCAACAGCAAAACTCAATATCTTCCAAATGGGATAGGCTTGGGGGGCAGAGCGGGAGGAGAGAAAGGGATTCTTGCTCCAGGCTTAAAGCCCGGCGGCTCCAGCAACGTTATCTCCAGCCTCAACAGAGGCAAGTGGCTGGGAGGGGAAGGGGCGGGGCCAGCCAGGGGCATGATTTTCCGGTTCTCCGAACTGAGCAGAATCATAACATCTGGTTCTATAGAACCGGATGGAACCGGTAGAATCCCACCCCTGCTTGTGTGACAGTAGCTAGCATGGATCTGGAGTTTTTCAAAATAGGCTAGAGGCATTCATCCACTTGAAGCAAATTAAGGTGATAATCTATCATCTAGCTATAGATCTGGATCAATTAATGGAGCAGCTCATGGGAAATACAGCAAGTCTTCTGCACTGAACATTTTGACTCTCTAGAATATTCATTTTAATGACTTCTCTGAGATGCAGTATATTATTATTGTTCCAGTGTATCGGTGCCTATGTGGGAGAAAAGTCTAGCAAAGCTGTGAGAGAAGTCATTAGTTTAAAGATTAAGTGGGCAGTTTTATACACTGGTTGCATATTAATAAAACAAGGGTACAGTACACTGCAGTAATTTTTTCCAATGTGATTTAAAGATGCTTAATCACAAAACCAGTCATCTAAAAATAGTGTTCCAATTTATTATACGTGCAGTTATTTGAATTTTACATGCAATTCTGTAAGTGAAATATTTTGTTGTCATAAACAGTGTATACCATTACATAAAAAGCCAATTATGTGAGAGGATCTTTTCTTAATATAACAATGATTTCAATTGTTTGATAAAATGTTTGTGACATTGAATGACACCTCTTGCTATAGTCCATGGAGGGCTTGAAATCAGGAAAAAGTTCTGGGATTTTAATTTGACAGTTGTGTACTACGTTTATTGATCTAGTATCTAGTGACATTTATGTGATGAGTTTACATCATAAAAGTTTAATTGGAGTAACAGAAACTGAAATATTATCTCTGGCTACCATTCCCACAATGTCATCTACAGGGTCCCTTTGCTGTATTTGGCACTATTCATGTATGTGTGAGAAAGAAGAAGAACAAAATTCTGTTCAAGTATGGGAGACATTGTAGATGAATCTTCTATTGGCTTTAGTATATTTTACATTTAAGCATTTTATGTTGCTATATTTCACAGGTAAGCATTTACCAAAATTTTGCCTGGCATCTTTTTCCAGCAGTAATCAGACAGGACACTCACAAGCAGAATGTGAACCTGGAAATAGCAGGTTTACCATGGTTTCTGACTGATAGATTGCCCTACTTCTTACTTTTTTGAACTGTTAAATAAGAAAAGTAAGAAAAGAAAACATTATAATATCACCATAATTTTTATCAATAGAGCTAGACAAGAAAATGATAGAATGCTTGTCAATGTCATCTTTCTTTTTTAAAGTAAGAACAAAAAGATGGGTCCATTACACTGTTCCATCTAATAACTTACAAAAATGCCAATTTTTTATTGTTCCATCAGTAAACTTGTAAAAAAAATCCTTTGGAGGATAGCAACTATTTGACTGAATGAGAAGGCAGTCCTGCCACAATGCACAGTAGCCAGTTGGGGTGGAGTTGATTGCTTAACTCTGAATTGAAGCACAGCAAATAAACTGGACAGAATTGTTTGAACCAGCATTTTTACTGTGTAGAGAAAAAGATGGAAAGAGATTATCTTCCTGGTGGGTCAGGTATACATAGACGGTGACATTGCATGGTTTTGTCCTTGGGAAATAGTTCATAATCCATATCTGCTAGAGTAATCTGAGTATGTGGATCAGCCTTTAGAAAGTGATGAAATAATACGTTAAATAGCAGGTGTTTCTTTTATCTAAAAATTTTGGAGAAACTGATATTTTGTTCCTGGCATTCCGTACAAAAGATACAAAGTTCATAAAATTATTGATAATGTTGTATGAAGTTGGTGTTGACATTTATTACATAGATGGATCTTCTCCAAGATGATCTGTCGCAAACTCGGCTCTTCAGGTCTCCCAATGGCGCTACCATGACTTTTGTAATAAATTCATCTACCTTTTGTTGTTATCTTCTTCTTTCTTTCCATCTTTCCATTTTGAAAGGAAGCTAGGTCTTATATAAGGTGTCCAAAATGCGATGATTTGAGTCTGGTCATTTGTGCCTTGAGTGAGGACTCTGCATTAATTGGTTCTATGATTTATTTATTCTGTTTCTTGGTTAACCATGTCATTCTCAGTGACCATTGGAATTACCATTCCAATGGTAAAATTCAAAAGCATAAATACTCTTTCTGTCCTGCTTCTTTAAAGTGCAACTTATGCTTACATACAGTGTAATAGAGAAAAACATTGTCTGTATGATTCTATTCTTTGTATAGGTATGTCACAACCTTACAATATTTTTTTCAAATGCCTTCATTGATATTCTACCTATTACTAGTCTGTGGCATATTTTCTGACTGCTGATTCCTTTAGTGTTCATACAAACCATATTCATCCCCATCCTTACTAGTGCCAAACATGAAAGTTATGCACCATGGGAATGAGATATTTGAGGAAAGCTACTGAAGTGGCCAGAAGAGATAAAATCAGAAATGAGACCATAAGAAAAAAAAAGGCATAGAAGCAATCTTAAATTATATACAAAAACAGCAAAAGTAGTTTGCTCACATGGAGCGTGTGCGCACGCGCGCGCGCGCGCGCACACACACACACACACACACACACACACAGGTTGGGATAGAGCAAGAAGCTCCTTCAAGCATAATTTCTAAATTAGAATATGTCTAGCTGCAAAAGAAAGAACTCTAGAATTGCAAACATTTGAACCCTGCAGTGGTCTGGCCTTGTTTTCTATATTTCTCTCTGCTATATCCGTGAGGGAGGGAGCAGATCCATTAAGCTGTTTCTTTCCTCTGATTTTTCAGTGGAATGGCCCTGTTTCTCATTTTTCCTTTTGCAAAAGGAATATGTTAAAGGAATGCTGCTAAATAAAAAGGTCTCTCAACATTGCTGTTAGAAGATACCTACTGTATATCTTGTGTGAAACATGTAGATTGTGTGAATATTGTTTTTAAAGTAATTCAACAGTTTAATTGACATTTCCAAGTTGAAACTGCAGAATGATTCAGACCATCAAAGTGTACATTCCCAAATCAATTTGGAAAGATTCAAACCATATTGTAGATGTAACAGACTTTTGTATAGATATACATGTATTTTTTCTGTATCTATTTGAAAATCCAAATGTATTCAATTGTCTGCATTGATATGAATGTTCAAACTGCATTGCATCAAATTTCCAAATCTATTTGAATTGATTTTAATGATAATTTTCTAATGAAATTCTAGTAGGAAATAGAGCAAAATGTGGACTATGCTATCTATGCTATCTTTAAATAATTACAGAACTGGTCGAACAGTTATACCTAGTTACTACACGTCAAGTGACTTCACATTAAGATGGAAGGAGATTTTCTGTATTCAACATATTTATAAATTACTTAGATAGGGGATTACAAAATACATTACCTAATTTGTGGATAATAAAAAGCTATAGGGAATGCTAAGCATCTACTTTGTCAGCCTCAAAATACAGAATTTTGACAAGCTGGAACAATAGACAGAATCCACAAAGAAAAAAATTAATACTGTGTTCTTCATTTGAATAGGAAAAATCAAAGGGATAAGAAAGGTGTAACCATAATATACAGCAGTACATGTTTAAAAGATCTGAATCTCTTGGTGACTCACAAGCTGAACCTGCGCCAATAGTGTATGCACCTTCCCTGTACTTCCAAATAAAAGAAATCTAATCCTAGGCTGAAATCAACAAAAACATAGTGTCAAAATAACCCATGAAGTCATTGTTCTTCTCTCTTCTGTGTTGATCATATCATACCTAGAATATTGCTCCCAGTTCTGAGTATCACATTTTAGAAAAGCCAATTACAAATTGGAGTGTGGTTTGACTTACCATACTCAAGGAGATGAGAACTTTGTTTCCTAATGTTTTCTGTTTGCTACATTTTAAAAAAAAAACTTAATAGATGCTGTTTTCACTGAAAGTCATTCTGGCTGCTATGCTGGAATTAAACTTGACAATTAAAGGCTTTGCCACCATTCTTATAACATTATAGTTTCCCATGGCTTGACAGGAAAACAGTATGCCATGTTCTAATATGAATTCATTCATCTTTTAAGTCTTTCTATATACCAAAGAAGAAACGGTATGCTAGGGACAGTAGAGGAGACTTGATTCTTTTATTCTCACTATGTGTCAATTATTATTTGATAAAGTGCATATATAGTTTCTATTTCAAGTATCTTAGATTATGATGTCAAGGATGCAAATAGTATTTCAGATGCACCCCAATGATCTTATAATTTACCAGTAGATTTATTTTTTATGATCAGTGGGGTTAGAAGGGTGATATTCAAGAAGGAAGTTAAATCCTGCAGTCCTGTGTACTTTAAAAAAATAGTGTTTCATAGGGTTGTATAGGGTTTCTTCATTTTAAAAGTCAATCTGTTATAATAAGATTACTCACGTTTTAGATATTGTATAAACTATAGCAGATTTTCTTTGGTTGTTAAAAGTGCTCTAATTCCACTTACATTTTCTATGAATTAATTAAACTGACTTTCATTGAAAGGGTAATATTTTTTTGTTTAGGACATCTCGTTGATAGAAGTGATTTCATGAAAAAAAAACCCATCAAACTTTCTTGAGTAGCATTTTCTGTACATCTCACAGTTGATAAACATCTATTTAGAATAATTTCTACTAATTTCTGTATATTCTTCAGTGGTTTGGGCATTACTTTTGTTGTAGGTCAGTCAGTACGCTCTACAAATCAATTTGTATTTAAAACAACTCTGGTGCATATATTTGGTTTCCAGTTAATGAATCAAAGAAAAAGACAAAAGCCTTACCGACATTCAAAATGATTTAAATAGTACTTTAAATAGTACAGCTATGCTGGCTGGAGACTTCTGGGAGTTGAAGTCCACAAGTCTTAAATTTGCCAAATTTGGGGTCCCCTGTTCTACACTGTACAGCAGGCATAACTTCATAATGCCCAAACCACTGAAGGATATACAGACATTTCAATGATCACAAATGGTGTTTGATCTAGGGGGCTAGACATAAAAAGTGTATTTAGCACTTACATGCTCAGGTTATTAAGTGCAAATCCTTTACATAAGAGTGATCCCCATAATATTATCATTCTTTTTATTTTAGTGTAATGAAACTTCCTTCTTTTTTGAAGCACACAACAAAACTGCATGCAAGCATTTATGGAAATGCTGTGTAGAACAGCACACATTCTTCAGGTAGGTGAGCTGAAACCTGAATGACAGTAAGAAAGATATATCTGAGTAGTTTAGGGAAGCTATCTTTAAATCCTATCTCTAAAGTTTAAAAATCAATATATTTTGTATTCTTTTATTTGTTTAGCTGTGTTTAGGATAAGTGTGCACATTTCATTAGACTGGTTTGGATCCAAAAATAAGAATGGAGGATAAGTAGCCAACTACACAAGCAAGCTTTTTCCAATTACAGTAATGAGTAACGGGATGGTGATTTTGCTTAACTTGATCTTTTTTTTTTCTGCTTGTCCAGGGTCCATTTTTTTGCAACCCAAATTAATGAATTTCTTAGAGAAATAGTAGCCCTCAGACATGAACGCATCAAAAGAAAATGCAAGTAGTCTGACTTGCATGGGACCAGAAGTTCCATCACTAAGCAAGGCAGTTGCTAAGTGGTTCATGACTAATTTTACAACTTTTCTGCCATAGTTGTTAAGTGAATCACAGTGATTGTTAAGTGAATCATGATTAAGTGAATCTTGGCTCCTCCATTGATTTTCCTTGTTGAAAGTTGACTGGGAAGGTTTCAATGGATCTCATGGACCCTAGGATGTTGCAACTGTCATAAATACATGCTGGTTTTTCAGTCCTGAAAGAAGCACAGGCACTGTGGTCTCAGTTTTTACCCAAGAAAATCAGGAGCCATCTCTGTGGAAAAATACTGCCAAGAATCTAACCTAGTAAGATTTGCCAGTGCTGGCAAACAAAGAGCAACGCACAAGAGACTGTTTTTTTTTTTAAAGAGAAAAATGAAGAGGTTTCTTTGGGCTACCCTCAAGAACATCCCCAATGAACATTTCCCCTTCTTCAGTCTTGTTTCTTTCTCTAAGTACCAAATATTGAGCATCCAATCCACAACTTCATGTTATTTCTTATGGGGAGGTGAAAATTTGTGACATTTTAAAAATTAATATTTGTATGGATCTGTTTGTATGAAATTAAAAAAGAAACTATGTGATTTCCAGCTCCCAAAGAAAAAAAATACTGCAGTGAAAAATTGCCCTTCAATTATGATTGGGAGGGGATGAGGGGGGCTGCTGGGTCCATTTGATAGCCACAGTGAAAATGGTCATGGAAGTGCAGAGCCTGCCAGTAGGATGGGAAGTTTTTCAGTGTGTCAATTGCAGCCAGTACATCACAGATAATCTTGGGAGTGTTTTTCTGAAGTAATCAAACTTTCAAAGCAGAGTATCTCAGACCAGCTTCAGCTTATAGGAAGTTGGTGACAAGATGGAGGGCTGATTCTGAACATATGATCCCTCAGTAGTACTAGAGAAGGAGATAATGTGCAATCTATATTCTCTTTTGTTTATGGCTAGTCCTATAAAGACAAATGTACTCTGTGCTTTAAATTGAAACAGAATGCCAGAAAATGAATCTAATTCTCTGTCAAGAAAACTTGGCAAACTTGGATCTCTTGGTTATAAACATCGATACAGGTAAGAATAAGATAATATTACTATTGTGACTTGAAGCTTTAATTTCAAGATGCATTTATATGTTTTCTTTGTTCATGGAATCTGTAAGTTTAGGTATTGTTGCTGTGGTTTTCTATCAATTTTTTTGAGACAGGTATTATAAGCACAGCTTTAAAAGGGATTTGAGGAACTCATCTCCAGCCCTTTAAAATTATAGCTGCAGAGTTTGTAAAGCTGAAATATGCTTTAATGTTTTAAGAGTTCTGTTTACAAATACCATATTTTTTGGAGTATAAGATGCACTTTTCCCACCCCCAAAAGTGGATGAAAATGTCTGTGCATCTTATACAGCAAATGTTGCTGACGCCCTACCCGCCTGCTGCCCCCCATCCTTCGGCCTCTGCCTCCCAGCAATTTGCCTCCTTGCAGCAAACAGCCTGGTCAGTTTCAGCACAGCCTGATTAGCACAAGCAGCTGATTGTCGGAAGGATCGCCCTCTCGACAATCAGCTGTTTCAGACAATCAGCTGTTTCAGGCTGCAGGGATGGCCATCACCTATTGCCGCCTCCGCACCCCCCATTTTCAGCCTTCACGTGCCCCATTTTACACCTGTTCCCATCCCCGCTGCCCAGAACAGGTGGAAAATGGGGCTCACAAAGGTAGCAATAGGCTATGGCAATCCCTGCAGCCTGAAACAGTTGATTGTTGATCCTACCGACAATCAGCTGCTTGTGCTAATCAGGCTGTGCTGCAGCTGACCAGGCTGTTTGCTGTTTGCTGCAAGGAGACAAATTGCTGGGAGGCAGGGGCAGATTTCCCCTCCCCCCTGTTTTCCTCCCCAAAAGCTAAGTGCGTCTTATACTTTGGAGCATCTTATCCTCCAAAAAATACAGTATAAAGTTTGCTTGCTGATTCTAATGGCATGGATTCTAATGGCTAGGCATGGAGTCAAGATTTACTCCTGGTAATTTCATGGATATTCTGAAGAGAAGTTTGGGGTTTTTTAGTAACTGTATGAAAATAAGATACTTTTGTCTTCAAGGATTTTTTTTCATCCAATTTTGCAATCTTAACTTACAACTCTGGAATTTCGTGGTAGTACCCCATCCAGGTTCTTAACCAATTTCAGTTTTGCTTAGCTTTTTAAGATCCACCAAGGTCCATTAAAAGTTTCTGCCTTGCTGGACTGCAGTATCATAACAATTGGATGACTTTCTTTTGGTGATGAGGGACAATGTGTGTATGTGCCTGTATATTGTTTCCTTCATGTATACTTGGAGTATATGAGTTTCTTCTACTTGGAAATGATTACTTAAAATACTATATCCAGCATTTTTTTAAATTTATTGTCTGAATCATTAGGACATTTACTGGCATTTTAGGTTCAATTTATAAGATTGATAGGAATGTAACTCTGTGTTTATTTAAAACTGAATGCTTTAGAAATTAAGCAATGAGCTATCTCAAACTTGGTGCCAGCAACAAGTATTTGAGTTGGGTTTTTTTTTTTTTTTTGAAAGAGCGATAGGACACTAATGGTAATAAAAAGCAAAGTTTTACAGCATTACCTTCTGGGATTTCTTAATTTAAGTGTGACCTTAACATAAGGTGGTGTGTATATTATGGCAGCTTATGAAAAGTATGACTCTTGTTTCTTACCCTCATAACTGAATAAACAGTTGAGTGGTAATCTGAAAAGTGATTAAATTATGATTAAAATGTTAGCATGGATACATATTTGAAGATACATGCCTAGGTTTTATGTACTGTTAGACCCCATCACAATTGGGACAGTAAAGTACATATTTATATACAATACTATATTTCTGCATAATCTGGCTTGACAAGGCCTTGAAAAAGTCATTAGATCAGATATGCAACAATAAGGGAGAAAGCACATATTAACAGTAGCATGTCTCTTTGCTCTAAACTGTTTTGTGAAGTATTTGCCGAGCACATTGTTCGTCATTTGAATTCTGAAATTCTAGTAAGTTTTCCTTACGTTAAGAGTCTAAATCTTGAATCTGGGCACTATAATTGGCATTCGTTTTGCTAACTGTAGTTTATTGTATGTGAGCCTAATGGTATACAATACAGCTTGTGCAGGATGTGGAAATCTGTACACTGCATCTGGTGTGAAATGAATATACTAATCTGTACTGAAGTAGCTACACTTCTTGTCTATTAGCCACGTAGTCAAGTTTAAGGTTTTGTTTTTGATAGGTAATAGTATCTAACAGATTGCTATTCCAGGCCCAATTTTTTAAAATATGCTTAATTTGTACACATCATCTTAAATCAGGGGTTTATATTGGAAAGCTTCACTCAATTTCTGTGGTTCATACACTGAAAGAATATTTCTGTATTTAAGCCCTTAACACAAGATTTATGCATTTTATATAGATTCTTTGTAACTTTCTTTTCAAAAAGTAACAAATTGGGGAAAAAATAGAAGCATTTAACAGAATTATGAATAACATGTACAGTTAGCTCTATAAACAGGAATATTGGGCTTTAAATAAGATTCTCTAGGGAAGGGAATTAGTTTGGTTGTTACTTAAGTGGAGTAATTAAAGGGTACCTTTAAGCTGATGCTAACGATAACATTACTAGTGAGCAGAGCAGTCCTTTCGAGGGTGAGATGGAGAATCCAAGGTAAGAGAAGTCTTCAGCAAGGTAGCAGGTTTTATTTTTATTACCTTATTTTGTTACAAACAGGGTATGTTTTATTAATTCATATGGCAGGAAAATAAATGTCTCCATTACTGGCATAGCTTTCTGTTCTTCCAGAGCCATGTCAGAAGACCAGAGGACTTTGGGTCCCAGGGGAGCCCCATTCTCTCCCACCATACTCCCTTTACCTTCTGTTTGGCACCAAAGATCTATCCATAGATACACGGAGAAAGCTTCTAAAATCACCATTTCTGAAGGCAGATCTCTGAATTCTTGAATCTTTGAAAACATATCACTAGGACACTCTCATAGATATCCTAGTGTACCAGCCTAAATTGATTATTATGAATTGGAAATTGGGGCTAGCATCAGCAGTTTGTCTTTTGGAATGAAGAGGAACCATACCTACTGATATTCCACTTGTCTATCTTTTAGCCCAGCTGGATGGCAGTATCTAGGTAACCTTGACTGATCTTGGTAGGCTGGAGTAGGAAGTCAAGGAAACATCTTGGAAGAAGGCAACAACAAACCATTTTTCTATTGGTGCCAAGAAAACTACATAGTAATTGCTTCAGTCTGCTTTGCAACATGTTGATGTGGATACATAGTTGTGTCTAAACACATAGTTACCACTAGAAAAGAAAGCAAGGTAAAGTAAGGGTAAAGTACTATGAGAAATGAGGTTTGAATGCATTGAGAGTAAATGCACTGATTATAAAATTCACTATGTTTCCTAGGGTAGGTAATCAGTTTCTACTCATGGAAACAGTTGTAGTTTAAAATTTATCATACTAGTGGCCTGCTTGTAATAACAGCTTGTGATCCTAAGGTCACATGTCAGATTTTGGATGAATTTGAGGACAGGTTTTTCACCAAGTGACCAACTATGGAATGAGCAAATAAGATGAAGATCAGATGTTGGATTAAATAAGTAAATCAGGGGAATCCATATTATATTAAATAATAATTGTTGGGTTGAGATTAGTATCTTAGGCCTGAGAGATTGATTAGGATGAAAGGGCTTTTCGTAGATATACACACCAGCTTTTGGAAGACAATTGATTGCAGTGAAGATGGTAACTTTAGTCTAAAGGCACTTGATAGGCACCTTGTTCTATTAATCCTAATCTGTTTGGTTAAGTTTTGAAAGCTGTACTTGCAGACTAGTTGAAATGTTGCGTTCTTCAAAATATATAGCTAATACAAACTCAATGGCAAAATAACCTGGTATTTCTAGGGGCAAGGGATGGAAGCAAAGACTCAGTGAAATTGTCTGGTTTTTTTCAGCAATTATTTTTGGGAAAGCTCTATTTTTCTTCCTTAGAAAGAATCCTTTTGAAAATCTGTTGTTATGGGCATAGCTAATTGAGAAAAAGAAAAGGCCAAAGAAGCACAAAACATGAAATCAGTGTGATTTTTCAATATCATATACAGTATACACCATAAAGTAAAAATGTGAAAGAGATACAAGTGCTTTATGTCAAATTGAGAAACTGTAAGAATAACAAAAAGTCTTATAATGGCAGGCCATTTGGGCATATTTTTGTTTTATTGAACTTTTTGATACTTGAACTTTTAATTCAGTTAAAATCCCCCTCCCCCCAACTAGGGATAAATTGAAATACTTTACTTTGTAGTTTTCAGTTAACTTATCATATAATATTTTGTTACATTTTCTAGTGGGAAGACAGCTTTGCAGATGTATAAAGATATTTCTGTCCAGCTTCCTCGACCCAACCAAACAGTTGAAAGAAGTCGTAGTAAGACATATCCAAAAAGAACATCAAAAGTGCAACAATTTGGTAAGAAATGTTAGAGCTCCTGTTTGAGTTAGAAACTCAGCAAAGGGAGGATACAGAGGAAAAGCTAAGAAATGAAATAAATCTTGTTGGATCAAATATGTAATTAGAAATAATTGACTTTCTGAAATCTTATGCTAATTGTTATTCAAATCATGCTACATTTTCAGCACATGAAATTTGTAGACATTTCTGAATTAATGCCTCTGGATTTAGCAGTAGCATAGAGGCTACTAATCTCTCCTTCTGTAGTGTTGAGTTATTGCTATAGTCAGATCAAAGCTGGTCCAAGCAATCAGTGGCCCTTTGAATCAAAATATCTCTTACATTTTATATAGTGGCATAATCTTGATAGCTACCAGATGGGAAACCAAAATGATCATCACACTGAGATTGACATATTGGCTTTGTTGGTCATAAATGATGCCTACTGGACCAGTCAGGCCTATTCACTATTTGTGTATATTAAAACAATATCAGTCTCACATTTGTCTAAATCATAGGCCTTCTCTTACAGACTATAGATTTCTAGATTGCTGCAAATTTGTAAAATATGAAAAGTTTTTAAAATGTCACCAGTGATTTTAAAATGTCACCAATCTAAACCATCTTCATAGTATGGAGAACCAGACACATTTTCCATAATGCAAAGATATATATCAAATTAATGGAGTAAATATATTTTATTAATGTGTTGGATGTTTTAAAAGTAGTACAATAAGGCTACCTTCAATTTACTGTTTTAGGATATATATGCCATTCAATTCTTTGTAAAACTTCAGTTGTTGATAGAGCTTTGACAAGCAATTCTCAGTCTTGTAATACAGTCCTTATTTATACTGGCTGCTTTATATCTAATTGTTTAAAATATATCCATTTGGAGTCTTTCCAATTTCTTCATATGCAATTTATAAATTGTAGCCATTTACAAATTAAACCACAAGGATTTATATAAATAAACGGAAAAATATTCTTTGCAACCCTTATGATATGCGGAACTGAAAAAAGAATATTGTATTTTTGAATGACTTTTTGGAAGGGCTCTTTTTTCTAATGCTTTGCATTTATCAAGCTATAAAGAAAATACCAGTTTTTTTCAGTTTCATACTTAGCAAAACAATATTTCTCTTCTACTAATGAAAAATGAATCCATTTAATTGTTTTTGCTATTTGAATCGTTTGCTAAAATTATAAAATTAAAGCTGACTTCTGTCTGTAGAGCTACTCCAGTTGATTGACTGTAACTCCCCTCCCCTCTGATGAATGATTGAGCTGGCTGAGCTTTTAGAAAGCTGGAATTTAGCTATGTCTAGAGGGCAAAATTTGTCTAACCCAGCACTAGAGAATCCCTTTAGGGTTTTTTTTTAGTGATAAATAACATAATATATGCAGTTTTTAAAATATACACATTCATTTTCCTTTTCTATGGAATAAAGTCAAATATATTGTTTGAACAGAATTTTTAATATGCCTGATTCTATTATATACTTAATGAAATTATTATTAGAATTTACTATTTTTATTCAATATGAGCTCATAAATAAAGTGTAAATCCCATTTTACAGGAAGATTAACTATTTCTAAAACCAAGATTGATAAAAGAAACTTAAGAGAGAGAAAAGAAATGTGTGGGATACAAGTTTTTAGGATATCTGGAGAAAGAAAAGGCAGATTTAAGATAATTCTGTGAAAAGTATAAATGAGGACTGCAGCAAAGTATGAAGAGCAGGCCATTAGATAAGCTCTTCAAACCTCTCCAGATAAGGAGAGCACTTGAGATCACTTACAAGTGCTCTGGCTTTTGAAAGGACATTTAAGTTTGCATACTTGCTTTTCTTGTCATTTTCAGAAACTTGCTTGTTAACTGCCATTTTTACCTTGTATCAATAAGTTTGATAACACCGAGTGAGTATCCCTTTACTTGTTAGCAAAATCCTCAATTTAACAATGATTTGTTCAGAGACTGTTTGAAATTATGTTGTTGCTGCAAAATGGATGTACGACCCATGCCCAAATGTATGGCATTGCAGCATATCCATAGTTAAATGTTGAACATTTGGCTTCTTGGCAACTTGTCTGCACTTACAAACATAGAAATGGTGCAACTCATCCACTCATCTATCTCTCCCCCCCCCCCCCNNNCCCCCCCCCCCCCCCCCCCGATCTCTTGCCTTTTGGCCACCCTGCACAATGGTACTTTTTGGCAGGGGTTGAAGATGAAGTAGAGGCCCAGGGCTTTCAGCAGTCTCAGCCAGCTGTCACTTCCCCCACACCAGGCCTCTACTTCAGCCCCAGCGCTGCCTCTGCCATTGAGAAGTGCCACCAGAACAGCAGCCATTATTTTGATGCAGCTTCTTTTTTTATTTGTGTGATAATACTGTATTTTAAAATGTAAATATAATATTTAACTAATAAGGTGACCAACGGTCCTCCTTTAGGGAGGACAGTTCTTCTTTTATAAGTTCTTCTGTAAGTGTCCTCCTACATGTCCTCCTTTTTGATATTTGAAGACTAATCTGTNCTGTAAATCTCCGTATTCGATCGATGCCGAGCCAGTTCATTGTGTGTGATGTGACGTATTTGTATTTGACATGACGATTTGTCAAGGCTCGGTACAGTGCGGTGAGATGCGATTATGAGAGGCATGCGCTCCACACAGGAGAATTGTTTTGAGAGAGTGTGCCGCACGCAAGAGTGCACCGCGCGAGAGTGGCTTTGTTTTTTTTCTTCAATTTATTTGTGTCCTCCTTCTCATTGTAAAATAGTTGGTCACCTTACAACTATAGTACCGAAGAGGTGGCCGGGCTATATTCAGAAAAATTTAGCAGCAAAATGAAATTCTGTCAGCATCAAAAAGGGAGGGGAGAAAAAAACCCCTCTCAAGTAATCTGGCCAACCAGTGGACTGTTCCAGAGTTACTGTTTTGAGCATATTGTAAATATCTGGGCTAGTGGGAATAAGTACTTCTTTTATTAAGTAACATTAAAGTTGTTAAAAATCAAGTTTTAAGAAAACAAATGGGATTTGTATAAAATGTAGCATATGCTACTTGTATCGGGGATATAGAAAACTGTAGCTAATCAGTATGTAAAAAGAATACATTTTCCTCCATGACACATTTCTTTCCCAATCAAACAATTTGTTTCATTTTAGCTGAGCATATTGTACAAATACAGCCAATTAAACAAACTATGGCTTAGGTGATATAGTAACATAGCTACTTTCTGGTTTTGGAGCATGTTGATTTCTAGTTTTAGGACTTTTTAAAATTTGATAGCTTTGGAGATTTAAGCACTTGTGCAAATTTTGGATTGTTTGTGTTAATACTTTGATTTATTTATTTAAATTTGTTTGCTGCCCAAATCCAGTGGACTCTTACTATTACCACTCCATCTGATAATAGTTTTAGTAAATATCTTTGGGGTTTTTTTTAGTAATTAATCACTTTGGACAATTTATCTACTAAATGTATTATCCTGACATATATATTTTCTACCTTTCTAGAAATTTATGTGCAATTTTTTCATATGCATGCCTCTTTGAAATGTCTTTTGGTATTTACTAAATGACTTTATGAAACTGTATCAAGTGAAGTGTTTTTTCTTAAGGATCCGGAAATGTAGGTAACCTGATACCCTCCAAATATTTTAAGCTGTACTGTAATGGGATTTTGTATGATAGATTCATTCTTATAGTAGAAGGCTGTTTTAATGCTGTTAGCAACACTATTTAATATAGCTTACCCATATTCATTATCTAGTATAGCTTGTGAATTACAATATTTCAGTCAATACTCTATAGGGCTGAAACAAGGTCCTTAACACCATTTGCTAAGCTTTAAGGAGTATGCAAAAAACCCTTCTACATAGTGTTCAGATACTTTTTTAAACATCTACTTCAAGTCTTTACATATTCAGTTACTATTGTTATTTTTGTGTTCTTCCTATTGTTACATTGCTGAAGTGCTTAGTTTGTAAATGCTACTCCTATTGGAAATATTGCTTATGTGAGAAATGGAAAAATTATGTTACACATTAGTATCGAATGTTTTAGGTTTTTTAAATTTAAACATGTAGCAGAAAAAAAGCTATATATTTGCTGGTATTTTTGAAATATCAGTAGTTTAGGTTTTAATTGAAAAACCATCATGCTGGCTAATTTGAGATGATTGCATAACAAATATGTAACAGTTGTGATTTTAAAAGATTGAGAATATAATTAAATGAAAATGTATAGAAAAAGATGTACCCCAAAGTGTAAAAGAATGCTAACAATTTCTAATATTAGATATTTTCTTTGTTCATTATAGGGTCACATTGCACAAGCCAGGTTATTACATTCAAAGAATCTGGGGAAAATGAAGGAAGAGCCAAAATTATTGCTCCATCACCAATTAAAAGGTATTGATAAAAGAAGTGACAAATTGGGAATCTAAAGCTAAAACAATGACCTGTCAAGAAGAATGAACTAGATGTTAGGTTTAACATATAGGGGTTTTGGGGGATTTAGAAAATCTGTGGGAGGTTTGGGACTTTCACTGTGATATATAATATTGTGGAATAATATAAGAGCAAGAATGAGAGTTTATGTTTGCTTTCAGGAAATGGACAAAACTATATGAGAAGTAGAAAATCCTTCATTAGATATTGGAAAAAGACAGATAGAAAATAGAATAGAAAATAGAAATAGTCAAGTTATGATGGAGAAAGAGTCCACGTGATTCTGTCTTCCTTGAAGAGGGGAAGATATGCCCCTCTTCATTAAACAATGACTAGACCCAGCAGTGTTGGATAATGTTTGCTAGTCTTCAACCTTCTTCCCTTTTCAATGAAGATTGTTGAGAAAATTGTCTGCTTGCATCTTCCTAGAGGAAGTGGATTATCTGGACCCCTTCCAGTTAGGGTACAGGCTGAAAAGTATGGAGACAGCATTGATTGCACTTGTAATGACATCTGCACTTGTAATGACATCTAATCTGAGAGGCAGATTAATGATGGTGCAGCTATCTTAGTTCTCTCAGCAACCTTCAAGACCATTGATCATGCTTCTGGACTGATTATAGAGATTAGAAGTAGGAAACACTGCTGTGGTAGTCTCTGCAGAATAGACTTATACTATAGAGATAGGAAAGCTACTTTGGTCAGTTCTTTGCTGTTTCTGCCTATCTATATTTGGATGCACGCCTTAGCTCCCGATGCCTAGCTTTTGTTCTAACATGGACAATTGTCTAGATTGCATTATATTTATATAGCCTGTTGTGTGGAAGAGAGTAACTGATCATCCAATCTATCTTACAACATTATCAAAATCCTAAAAAAAATACGGTGACAAAGTTTGCAAAGATGATTTAAACACATTAAAAACTTACATATAGAATACATACTGTAGATTGCATGGAATGTTCTTCTTCATATGTATAGTATAAAAAGCACAGATAGTATTTTGTATCATTTCAGCAGTCATTTCAACTTGATCAATATCTACACTTGAGTAGTCCCCAACGTAATTATGGCAAAAGTGCCTCATTATAAAAATTCCCTAGAAATAAATATCTAAGCTTGTGATATGATATTTATGCTTACTTATTTCCACAGGTTGATAGTTCTAAATTAATTGTTTTATGCTTACCAGTTTTAAAAAGCCAAGAAATGAAAGCAGCCCAGAAACCCAAAGAAGTAAAACCAGTGCACCATGGGAAGAAAACTGTCCTCAAAGGTAAGTTTGTGCTTTGAACAAAATATACACATAGTGTTAGAAGTAATGTATTTGCAGGCATCTTTGTGCTATAATGCTAACTCAAAATCTGCTTAGATTAATGTTGATTGCTTAGATTAATGTTAATCTGAACCTATACTAAATACAAACTGAAGGCATTGCTTGACATTAGTTGACAGATCCTGATTTGCTTCAGCCCATTGTTTCTGAACTTAGAAACAAAACACTTTTTCCTTGTTTCTGCATTGCCCAACTTCTTAGATTTAAACTGTTCTTGAATTTCCCCAAACAATAAATGCTGGCATTCTTCCTGGCAGTGAATCTTTAGCAATGCAACTCCTCCTTTATCTAGAGTTCTTTCCATACCAGAATGCTTATATCTTTTGCAAAGAGAAAGGGGGGGGAAACATCCTTACAAAATCTCAGTAAACATTGTTTTAAATAGGATTTCCTGATTGTTGCACCCACAGAATGTAAAATAATACACTCTGACTAAAATAAATTATTGTAATCCGACACAAGTTAAACTTTTTTTTTTCATTTTTACTGCTGGATCTGCAATTTGTTTTGATTTTTAAAAAAACTTACTTAACTTGTGTAAATAAGTGCCTGTGACTAAGAGCATTTGGAATGCCATCTACACATTGGCAGGGCAAAAACAAGCCATATTTTATAACAAATCATGATTATTTCAAACTTAGTTTCTTAAAACATTCACAGTCTTTGTTAAAAAGTCTTGGCTTAGTGTTATATCCAAGGGCATGTTAACTAACTATTGATGACACAATGGAAAAGAGAGGTTATAGTAAGCAAAAGGAAGTTCTTTGAAAGATAGAGGGGCCTTACTATTTAATAAGAGCCACAAGTTGGAAAAAAGGCTGTCATATTTCTAGTGTCTTAAAATTAGTACCTTTTTATCACTAGCTAAGATCTGATAATGGAGATTTGAAATGGATTTACTACAGTGGTGGGATTCAACTTTTTTTACTACCAGTTCTGTGGGCATGGCTTCGTGGGCATGGCAGGGGAAGGATACTGTAAAATCTCCATGCAGAGGTAGTATTTGCCGGTTCTCTGAACTGTTCAAAATTTCCGCTACCGGTTCTCCAGAACCTGTTGAATACCACCTCTGGTTTGCCACATAGCTAGACGCCATCCTCAAGACAGGTAGCTCTTCTTCCATACCAGTTGTTGCTATTTCCAAAGATTAAGAGTGTGAAAACATACTGACTTTTCTCGGGCAAAGGAATAAAGGAAGAACAAAAGAGATAGGAAACCAAGCCATTTGTAATTTCTTTCATTTATATGTGAGATTTTGTACGAAATGTGGGTAAAAGTTGGTTGCAGAGGGGTTTCTTTTCCACTCTTCAATTCTTTTCATCACCTCTGCAGGGGTGAGATTCTACCAGTTTGTCCTAGTTCAGGCGAACCAGTAGCTTCGAAGATCTGGTGGGAGCGAACCAGTTCACTCTGACAATTAGCTGTTGGGCCCTCCCTCCCACCTGGCTCTAGTCTGTGCTTTATTTCCGGCTCAGCTGCTTTGCGCAACACAGCGGTTGCTGCGTGTCAGCTGTTTTACACACAGGGCTTGCAGCAGAAGGTGACAGCATTGCAAATGTTGTGTGCACGCATGAAACACATATTTAGTGTGTGAAATGCACGCTCACTGAAACAGTTGTTACACCAGTTGAATCCCACCCCTGCACCTCTGTATGGATCTGCAAAGAAAGCTTGGGCAACTATTTTATAGCTTTCAGTTGACTTAATTCAGGTATGGTCTCTGAAGAAATCAGTTTCATAAGATACCACATGTTGACAAAAGACCAACATTTCTGTCTGTGAAATGAAGACATTGGTTAAAATTCAGGAATTATAAATGTTTACAGTTTTGTTTGGACGAGACAAAACAGTGCATATTCTTAAAACCTACAGCATGACATTGGAAAAATAAATTCCAAGGGGTCTTTCTCAAATATTATTTCACAAATTTGCTTGCTAATTGCAATTTTTTCTTACCCTGCTACCATTAATAATTATGGGAAATTGCTCTAATGAAAGCTAACTGTAAGAAGAATATGCAAATTGTTAAGCCTCTTATCTTTACATAGCTGGTCAGGAATAGTGAGTCTTTTCCTAATATTATAAGAAAATCTTGCAATACAATGTTAATATTAATGAAGAAATATGGAATCTTCTATCATGTTGTATAAATTTGTAAATAGTTTTAATGTTCTGTCTTCAAAGCTTCCTACATAATTTGTTCGGGGAAGAGTTCAATGCAGTGTATTCATTTTCCCAAAGTAGCAGAATCACCATCCTCAACTTGATTGTACACTTTTTAAAAAGTATATTTGTTAGGATAGAAACTACCAATATTTTCTGTCCATAAAGTAACTGTAAAATAAACTACAGGTAATCCTACAGTTATAACCAGAAGTGAATCCAGAATTTTAGTTGCAAGTCATTGTGGTTGGAAGTTGAGCCACCATGTGACCAGACTGAATTTTACAACCATTTTTATGACAGTAGCTAAGCAAATCATGTGGTTGTTAAGCAGATAATGTGGTCATAAGTCCAAATTCATCTTATGCAATAGATATTTGTTGTTGGAAAATGGCAAAAAGGTAGCAAAACAATCACATGACCCTGAGATGCTACCACCGGTCGTAAAAGTGAGCTGATTGCAAAGCACCCAAAATGCTTTTTACATGACCACAGAGGTAGTGCAGCAATCATAACTTCAATAATGGATCGTAAGTAGTTTTTTTCAAATCCATCATAACTAAATGGTAACCAGTCATGAGTCGAGGACTACTATAAATGTGCTATGATAGCCACTATAAAATGGCTTTTTAAAAAATTCTTACTCTTCTTTGACCCTAGTGGGCTTTATAATTCTCCCAGCGACCGAACTAGATCACCAAAGTTTCCTCATTCACGACGGCATCCTTCAGGCGGAAGTGAAAATGAGCCTGTGCAGCCTTTCAGAAGAAGGTGGGACCTAATCCTAAATTTTCTATGACTGTTGTACAGGCTTCTTTAACTCTGCTGTTCGTTATTTACGTTTTCTTTCTACTTCCTTCCTAATACAAATTTAGGGTTTGTGTGTATTTTGGTTCTTTTTTTTTCTCTTTGACTGTCATCAACTATGTTTGCTAACAAGGTGAATGGAAGTTTTCCAAGTCACCTGATTGGTGCATCTTTAAACACTTGTGTACCCAGGATAATTCAACATTAATAATACTGAAAGTGAATTAGTAATAAGAATAATTGTTATTGTTTCGCAGGGAAAACCTCCTCATTGTTTCCTTTTCCAAATATATATGTTTGACATAATTATGCAGACTACATGGGGCTGCCCTTGAAGGGTATCTAGAAGCTTCAGCTGGTGAACAATGCAGTGGCATGGACAGTTTGCTTCTGGGTGCAATTCAAGGTGCAGTTTATTTGAGGGACTGTTTCTCCCCAGTTACATCTATTTGGCCCATCAGATCTTTCATCAGGGCATGTGGCAGGTCCTGTCTGTTAAGGGGTTCAACCTGATGGAACCTAGAAGATAAGCCTTTTCTGCCACGGCACCCTCCCATTAGACTATCATCCTCCCCAAAGTGAGCTTGGCTTCTATGGCCTTCCAGAAAGCCCTCAAAACTGTTTTTTTCATCAAGCCTGGGAATCCCCTGGCAACAGGGAACCCAAACATTGGCTCCACCACATATAACCATCTTGCAATCTTGTTCTTACTTATGTTTAATTAGTTAAGTGGTTTTATAACATGTTTTTAATTGTTGCTTTTATTGTATGTCACCTTTTGTGAAGTGGGCAGTCATATAAAATTGGATGGATGGATAGAATACTCCTGTTTTACTTTTTGCCAATGTCATTCTGTTTTTCTTCTTTATAGATCACGATCCCGTTGCAATACCAGCAGTGGTAGTGAATCAGAAAATTCTAATAGAGAATATAGGAAGAAGAGACACAGGTGATGAAAAATTATGCACAAATTTTGAACCAAATGCATATTATGCTTAATTTACAGATTATGGTGTAAATAAATCTGCTCCTATGCATGATATTTTCCTGTCTGGTTAATTTTCACTTGAAAAACCTGTAAATAGGAGAGGTTGCCTAACTCCCTTTTGTTACGTATTAGAAGCAGTCCAGAATTATGAGTAATTCAAACTCTGAATATTCCCCATGAGCATTATGGTTATGTTCATCTTTGGAGAAAAAAAATTCTTCATTTAAAAAGCAGAGATAAAAGCAGCTTGCAACCTGCTCAGGCAAGGCAAAGAGATTGAATCTCTCCAGGCTCCAGTGATTTCATGTATCAAAGAACTAAAGAAAAAGAAATCAGAAGTGATCAGTTGTTTTTTAAAACCAGAAATGTTGGTAGCTAGTTTATATTAGAATGTTTTACCAATGCAGGGAAGTAACCTAATATGAAGATTGATTCCTTGCCTGAAGATTGATTCCTTGCCTGCAATTTGAAGACAAAATCCAGAGGACATTGTGGGTAGGAAGGAAGGACTTCAAACTGAACAATCACTATCTTAGATGACCCGACCAGATGTCTATGAATTGATTTCATCTATGGTTTTCATCAAGGAAATGTTGGATCATTTGAAAAATCAGTCTAGAGATACAGATTTGATGTGGATATGCCTGACTACTAAGATGGAATTGAGTTTAGGTTTGTCACAACATGCAAGCAAACAAACAAACAAACACTGTGTTGGGCTTTGTTGGATTTTTCTGTTTGGATTTTCCTCTTCTTTTCCATTCATTCAAAATCAGAAAGAACAGTTAAAACACTGCTGTTCTGCAAAGCCTTTTGGGGATAAATGTTATTGTTACATCCAAGTTAGTTTTTATTTGTTACCTTTTTTTAAAGTTACTAACTAGTTTCTGGTGTGATAGGTATTGGTTATTATTCTACTGGGGTTATTTTATTGCACTGGTTGTAAGCCACTTTGAATCTGTGATTGAAGCAGATATTTGTTTTGTAAATAAATATAAGTAAATGTGCTGCCTGGTTCATTAGAGTAGTACATTTATTTTTCTTAAACCTCTAGCTACTAGAATCAGTCATCTTATGACATTGTTACTTTTAGCATTCAGTTTGTGAATAAATGCTCAATATTTCAAAATAGCATTAAAACAGAAGCCAGTATGTGAAGTGATGATCTTTATATCATGAAATAGAACAGGTGTCTGTCTTCAAGATTAAATTTCCAGAATATTAAGGTGCTTATCTGATTATCTTCCCAGTCTGATGCTTTTCACATCTGCTGAACTGCAAGTCTCATAATTTCTAACTGTTATCATTATGTTAATTTTTGTAAAGGTTACGACAAGAGAATGACATGGTTGATTCAGCCCCTCAATGGGAAGCAGTGCTGAGGCGACAAAAGGAAAAAAACCAAGCTGAATCCACCTATCGACGTTCCAGGCACAGATCACGATCGTATGTTGAATGCTAAACTTTTTGGACATCTAAAAGGAGAAAAGTTATCCTTACTTAATATCGTTTTTACTTGTTAGTTAAATACAATAGGAGAGACTCCCTCTTGTGGTCAATTTGAACATTATAAACAAGCTTTTGAAAGCCAGGTGTAGTTATTCTATTATATTGCAATAAATCTTAAGGAAAAAGAATAACAAGAAAATTAAATGCTACAATGAAAGAATAGTTTGGTCTAATTAAAAAAAATAACTGCTCTGTTTGAGAGGGTTGAATATAGGAGAAAAAATAGCTTAAGTGATGTTTTAAGAAAAAACAAGCGAACACGTGAAACCCCTCTACTTTCTATTGCTGTACAAGTCATCTGTATTGCCAAAGGATTTTTAGACTTAACAGCCATACAAATTCCATAGTTAAATATTCAAAATAATATCTAGTTGCATATTATTGGTTTATATTGCATTTGATTAGGTATCATGACAGGATCCACACACTTGTTTTGGGAGCTAGGAAAAGTTAAATATATTGTTAAAAATAGAATAACAAACAAGCTTTTCTCTTTAACCCCACGAAATGAACTGCATTTATTCAAATGTTCTGAACAACAAGCTTGTATAATTTCTGAGCGCATCAACTAAATACAGTAAAACCTTGAATTCATAGGCCTCCATTTAACAGACTTGGCAAGCAAATTTCTGTGTGGACATCCTTCTGCAATAACAAAGTCCATTGCATCTGAAGTAGTCTGCACTAACCAATTACATTTTTTAAATTCATAGAGTTTTGTTTTTTATTTGCCCAATATATCGGTGGAGAAGGCATAACTTGCATAAATGTATGACACCCTTACATGATTTGCATCATTATGAAAATGAAATGAATTGCTGCAAAATGATATAGTTTGCAGATTAATGGATGTTTTGGTGTATCTCATACCTCTCCAATGATTTGTATTAGTCATTCTGTATTTCTGCCTGCTAAAATGTTGTTCCTCTCCTTCACCTCAAGAAAGCTTGAATTCCTGATGTAGCAACTGTATTATGCAGAATAACATACAGCTGCTTTAAATTAAAAAGAAAGTCACAACAGATTGCAACTAGCAAAGAGAGGCAACTGTAGTATACCTACAATGGCATAGCATTTTCACCTAAAATGGAAATCTGTTCTAAGTTGAAGTGCTTATCACTCATTTTGGCTTATCAGCAGACTCAGGTCACCAGGAACTGTATAATAATTAGATTTTGATTTTTCTTAAGAAAATCTTTTAAAATGTATCATTTCTCATTATGCAAGACATGTGTCACTGATACCTTCTCTATATACATTAGTCGTTAAAGGATATATTTCCTGGAATTATTGTCTGATTTTTTTTACAATGAAATGTAGTTCTTCCAAAGTAAAAACATAAGTTTTAGTGTTTCTCCTGTTAAATAGCCAATTTGTTCCTTTTAGTAATGCAAGGATGAGTGGAATGTATCCAGCCTCCACAAACTGTCCTTTAACCCTTTATATAGCATTCCTAAACACATTTTATACATGGTTTGCAATAATAATAAAAATGCTATTGAATTTTGCTGTTATCACTAATATGAAGGGGATGATATAAGTAACATTTATTTTCTGTGCATTGTGTTGGATCTATATGTGACCTAATTAAACTACTTATTCAGGGAAGCATAAATAAGACTACACAGTTTATTATAAATCAGAGTATCTTTTATCTATTATTTGCTTGTGATTCTCCCCTCCTCCAATGGTTCTTCAGCAAAGAGGCCTAAAAAGTCCTGCGTTGGGGGGAGATTCATAGCTTAAGGATGCAGTTTATGACTACGCTGCGGTCTGAGCTACTTATTGACCTGAGGGTTTTGTTTTGGATGGATAATGGCGGCTGTAGGCACTTCACGGAAGCTTTCTTTCAGTATGAATTGTTCATGCTTAGTTCCTAGTTACATTACAAATTCAAAAGAGGATGCTGATCCCTCAAGATGAGGGCAGAGTTCACAGCTGCTGCTTTGCATGAATGGGTCTCAGTGAAAAAAGAAGAAATTTAGCATTAGGGGTTGAGAAATGCTATTAAACCTCCCCTTTCCTTCTTCCACACTCCTGCACTAACCAATGTTCCTTAGGCAGACAGGAGTACAGAGGACATAGAAAGGAATGTACAAAGATTGGGGCGAGGGGATCAAGGTTGAAAAAGAAATGCAAAAATATGAAGAATTATCTCTTTGCCCAGGAAGAAAATTTGGGCTGCAGCTCTCTTATCTGAGAGCCATTACCTTTATTAGGTCAATTGAAAGTACAGATAATACAGGTAATCCTCGATTTACGATCACAATTGAGCCCAGAATTTCTGTTGTTAAGTGAGACANNNNTTAAGTGAGTTTTGTCCCATTTTACTATCTTTCTTCCCATAGTTTTTAAGTGAATCACTGCCATTGATAAGTTAGTAACCAGATTGTCAAGGGAATCTGGCTTCCCCATTGACTTTGCTTGTCAAAAGATTGCAAAAGGTGATCACACGACCTTGGGACACTGCAACCGTCAAAAGTATGAACTCAGTTGCCAAGCATCTGAATTTTGATCACATGACCATGGAGATGCTACAAAGGTTGTAAGTGAAAAATGGTCATAAGTCAC
>AZIM01001255.1:26659-38873 GCA_000516915.1 Ophiophagus hannah | reverse complement strand
CATGAGCTGTAAGCCATAATCATCACAATTATAGCAAATCACGGCTTGAACTATCTTGCTCTGCATGTAATGTGTCTATCTCATATATTAGTCTAACCTTTTAAGTTGCATTACTGAAATAAATGAACTTTTGCACAATATTCTAATTTTTCAAGTTTCACCTGTAGGTACCACTTTGGTGGGAAGGTAAACACGCTCCATGATTGTCATGCTGCCTACATGACTATGGAAAGCACTGGCTCAATGGCCTTGAAAGAGAGATGAGCACCACCCTCTATAGTCGGCAATGATTAGTGGAGTAAAATCTGCAGTGATTTCTTTACCTTTTTACCTATCATATATAATATTAGTGTATCTTAATAGATGGCACATTATCACAATTTCAACATCCCCACATTTTTTTAACCTTTGGTAGTGAAATAATATCAAGTATCCAATGTGGCCCAGCAAAAAAAAAGATTATTTTTACATTCTGGTTTTCAGTTGAGCTAGCAGCGATGCCAAATTAAAAATAAATATACAAAACAAGCAAAGGGCATTTTTAAGGTCTTGGCTTATTCATTTCTTCAAAAGTGCATTTTTCTCAATTTAGCTATTAAAAAGAAGTGATAATTCATTTGAGACTTTTGAGAATAGTCACATTGCATCAGAGAGGGAAGAAGCTAGAAGAGATTAAAAATGGGGTATAAAAAGCCACAAGTATCTCGGATTCTTTAAGATTCTGAACTAGACCTTTTATGCTATCTTTTGTTACCTGACAAACATAGAAATGCAACAAATAGGATTGCAGCCATTAACTCATTTTTACTGAGACATCACATTAAAATTTATGTAAAATTAGAGGTATATTTTTTAAAAAAATGAATTTCCCTTGAGATTTACATAAGACAACCAAAGTGTAATGTACATTAGATCACAATTTTGCTTTAGCCCAGTTTTCTATGGGAAGGTTTATCAACATTTTTATTTAGTGTGCTTTTCTGTTGCCTTCTCTTGCAACATGTTTGGACACTGCATGGTGTATTAATCTACTTCGTAGGTGCCTATTGCCTGGGCGGGCCATCTGTTGTTTTGGCACCTACTGTATCATATATTTTCCCATGTGTCTGTATAACTCAGGGTCAATAGGTTTTAGTTAAAGAGAGATAAAGAGGCAGATGGTATTCCTGAGAAGCAGGAAACCTTTGGGTAAGTGAGAGAGCTTCCACAATTCTTTGTTAATTACCTGTTACTGGAACTGATATATCATAAGTGGGAAGAATGCTGTGACTTTAACAGATGGCCATGCTATAAATAATCAAGATGATTAGAACATTATAGTAATGAACTGTGTGGGTGGGATACCTGATTCTTAGGAAGAAATATGACAATTGCTGTTATTTGGAGGTCTCTGAACCACGATCAGTTTTGTGGGAAGCCTATGTTTTAATGAGTTTTTCTATACATTTGCAATGACTTCTATATTTTATGCAAGACAAAACACACACAATTGTTTAAAAATATTATAAGCCTTTGCTTAGATCCTTTGCTGATGAGATGAAGCATGTGACAGTTTGGAAGATGTCCTTTCATGGGATCTGCATCTGAACTGAGGATGCTGTCCCCAAAGAACCATGCCTGGGACTTTTGCTGTAATCTCAGTGGGAGAGGGCAGTTCATTCTCCATACCATTTAATTACGTATTTTTAGTATGGATCTTTGGAACCAATATCCTTGTATTACTTTTTAAATTGCTCCCCCCATCCCCATTTTCTGGTTTTAAAAGTTTGTGTTAGTAATATTACACTTTTTTCTGGTATCAGAATCTCTGATTTAAAAAAAAAAATAACTTACCACAATAACTTACCACAAACCTTTTATGTGAGACCCTTTATATCTACAAATCTTTTACACTTTGATTTCTGTGAAAAATCTCTCAGAGGGAATGGCTATATTATTCTAAGGTTGCACAGCTGGACAGCCTTTCTGAGCTGGTCTGTGTTGCAGCTATTTTAATTTGTTCTGCTTATATGAATACAGTTGATGAATGAGGGTGCTTTATATTGGGCAAGGCACTTATATTCCTATACAGAAAAAAGTTACATATTAGTCTACATATTTTGTTCACTAAGTATTCATTCACATGAAGTTCATAATTGGCATATAATTAGCCATATGTAACTACATTTATTATTAATAGTTTTATTTCAGCATTGATTGGTTTTAATTGATTATATGCCATCAAGTCATTGTTGACTTTTAGCAGTCACATACATATCATATCTTCTATTAGGATGTGTCTCTAACAGGATCTGCTAATGATGCATCTATCATCGCTGTAACTGAATCCATCCATCTTGCTGCTGGTGTCTTCTTCACTTTTCTTCCACTCTCTATAGAATTAGGACTTTGTGTAATGTGTTCCAAGTAGGATAATTTGTGTCTAGTTAATTATGCCTCTATTGAGAACTTTGGGTTGATTTACTCAATAAACTATTGGCTTGTTACCTTAGCTAAGCATGATATTCTGACCAGTTGACTCAGCCCTCCATCATTTTGAGGTTGATTAAATGTGGAGCCAGATTATTGGGGGCAATATGCTGACTCTCTGAACTGCTTAGACAGTGCTGTAAAGCACTTTGAAGTGGTATATAAGTATAAGTGCTATAGCTATTCTTAGGACTCTTCTCCAAAGCCAAGGTTCAAAAGTATTATTACTCTTCCTATCCTGCTCCTTCAAAGCCCAGGTTTCATTTCCACAGAGTGTCATAGGGAATATCACTACTTGCAGTATTCTAATGTTTGTAGGTATAGACACATCACAGCATCTGAATTTTTTTTCCAATGCAGTGATAGCTGCTCTACCAAGTACTAGTCTGCAGCATATTTCTTGTTCTGCTCGTTCCATTACCATTGATGGTTGATTCTAAAAGAAAAAAACTATCTACCACTTCAGCAACAGGTTGTTGTATCTTTTATAATTAATGTGTTCTTCATATTTAATCGTAGTTGTACTTTTTTTTTACTATGCTCCTTGACTTCTATTATTAAAGCTTGTAGACCTTTTGCATGAATGTCATCAGCATAGTGTTGATTATTGATGCTTCTTCCTCCAGTTTTAAAAACACATTCATCTTCTTCCAATTCAGCTTCCCCTAATATAGATTCACTATAAATATAATAAAACTGATGTTAACAATTTAAATAATAGATTGATTCTTGTTAATATAGTCACAATCACATTACATGTTCTGGTCTGATAGGGACTTTCAGAGTTTTTCACTGTAGTCCAGGCATCTCTCCTGGTTTTATAAAAAGGGTCCCAGAAAGCAGAGCTACACAAAATGTACTGGAAATGTGTTTCAAGATTCAATAAAATAACAGATTCCAAACACTTCTTTGAAATAATTCATCTCATCATTCCCTATGTTTTAAGATCTGTTAGATGTTATTGAAATTATTGAGTAACAGGAAAAATGATGGAATTGCCAGTTATGATTAGTCACTTAAGATATGAAATTGTTATAATAGTGTGTGTGTGTGTTGTTTTATTTTAAATAGGTTGTCTTGTACAATTCAGTTCTTTGGCAGTGAACCTTTTATGAGTAAATAATTCCTTGTTTATTGTGTACTGCTCTGTATATAATCTACTGTTTCTGTATATTTTTACCATGGCTTCTGATGTGTTCAAGCACAGATCCATATATAGTTATTTATTTTCACAGGCCTAGGTGATAAGCAAGATATGTTGTCATGGAAACCTCTAGCTAATTGTTGATGGAAATTTGCAGAAATTGGTATGCAACAAGGTGTACTATGAGTCCAGTAATATGGAGTGGTAAGTGCTAATCCATGTACTGAATATACTCCTGTGTATATGTATTTTGAAGAAAGGCATGGCACCCCGTATATGTAATTAGCATTATAATAATGACTAAAAAACAAATAATGATCTTTAAAATTTCACTGACTAAAAATTAGTAGAAATGTTTTTCGTGGCACAAACTGTCAGACATTACACTTTGCAGAGTTGGTGTACTTCTTTAATGGTGTTGTCATTGTGGAGGTTGGGCAGTTAACAATTGGATATGCTGCATTTATATAATTCTGCATTGTGCAAGGGATAGGCTAAAAGACCTTGAGATTCTTTTTTTTGTACTGTAGAGTTCTTTTGCTTTTTTTAAACCACTGTGTGGGTAATCATAATACTTTATTTCTTAGAGTTGTTGCCTCCTTCAGCCATAGCTCTAAACAGCAAGCTTTGGTAACAGATATTACCACAATGTAAAACATTAATATTAGCAAGCCAGGAGAAGGAAATTCTCTGCCAGATTCAGGATGAAGTCCCAGAAAATAATCCCAATGGTTATTTGAACGCAACATAGTGGGAATATGCTTCTCAAAGAGCCCCAGGTCCTCACTGAATTGTGTCAATGCATAGTAGTCAAAACTGTAAATAAACTGTAGGACAGTCCACATGTAGCAGCTAGTGAAGGTATTTCCAAGTTCATTTAGATTAGAACAAAATGCCTGAAATTCAGGGATTATATCCTGCCTTTATTATGTTTAGCTACACAGCTAGTCAAATCTATACGCAAACATAGTTCAAGTTGCTAATCGTTATCTTTTAAGATTTAAACAATTAATTGGGATCAAATTATTTTTATTTCCTCCTGCATGAGTTTGCCTGTTCCTAAAGTTGTCTGAAGAACACTTGCATGAGTTTGGGACTGGAGCAAAGGCTGATAGGCTGATAGGCTTTTCTGTATACTGTATGTCCAAAACCCTTCCCTGAAAGGTAAATTGTCTTTTTTTTTTTATCGTTGCCACGTTTGAAAACATTTTTTTTTGAATGGATTTTGGAATTTTTTTTGATGATTTGATTTAGTAACTTTAAATTGTATCTCTTAAATTCACTTTTAGTGCTGAGTTTGCTCTAATTTTGATATAGTTTATGGTTCATTGGTATTAGCCATTTTAGAGCTCTATTTGTAGAGGAAACACAAGGCATAGTATTTTTTTTGGATTAAAATAATATGATGCTTATGTCAGGAAGTGTTAAACAGTATTATATTTAATGGCTGACAGAGCAGCCTGTAAAATCAGTTACATCTTTTGAATATTTTGCCATTATAGCAAATATCTGTCTAGCTGCAGAGCAACTGCCGAAAGAATTGAGAGGTTTTGTATTTCTCTGCTCTCCCCTTGGAAGATTTTATTTTGTTTTGCCCTTTTCTGCCCATGGGAAGGAATATAATTTTGCTATTTAGATGCATGGAAGAAGGCTGAAAGAATTCCATAGCTGCTGCCAAACTCTCAGCACACACTTTTGGGCGGCTTTTCAAGGACAGGGATAACTAACTGGCATCTGATAACTTTCTTAAAAGGTGGACCATTCTTTCTTAAAGGCAATATCCAAGAAATTCTGTAACATCTGAGATGCTGTCCCAGGAACCATAGGATTATGACTACCATAAATAAATTACTTTTATTCAATCATTGTCAGAACAAGTGTTTCAATGTAGTAATTGTGGCAGGTTTTGATACTACAGAGGTTATACTAATGAATGGAATAATTATTTAGTTTAAGAGTAGATTATTTCAAGTTCAAATTGAAATATGGGTATCTAGCTTTTGCTATCGTGCTAAAAATGACAGTGTTTGTAGGCTGCAGTGCTAAATTGCATGTAGGAGTATCTTTTTCCTCTGCTTAATATATTAACTTTAATAATCTACTTGTGGTTTAAAATAGTATTCATTTTTTAAATGATCAAAGATGCTATTTATCTCAAATTCTTAGAAACAGCATTCTTACTAGACCTCTGAAGCTGGATTTGATTGTTTTAAAAAATGAAAAATCTGTTAGTTCTTTCCTCAAAAAGTTTTTTTCTCCCCAATATATGATGAAGGAGCTTAGATTTGTGGCATTCTATTTGTGTATGCCTTGACTTTACAGCTTCCTTTTTTATCCTGAAAAATACAAGCAAATGGTTGGTGGATTTTCTAAAACCTGACTGATCTCCGGATACGTGGGTTTAGATTGCAGCATTTCCACCCAGTGTGACTTTTCTGAAAATTATGGGAGTTGAAGTCCTCATACCTGGACAATACACAGGTTGGAGAGGTCTCAATATTCACAATAATATTGTGTCATGTCCTCCTACTTTTCTAAGTTATGTCAGTTAACCCAAGGCAAGATGGTAATATTGAAGAAAGCCTTAGTATAAAGCAGCTTGCTACATGAGATGCACTGGTGACCAGTGACCTTTTAAATTGAATACTGTAAAGCTGCTGGTTTTAACTAACAGGTGAAGCTTTTTATGCATATATGGCTTGGCTATTTGATGGAGAGCCTTTCTTCCATTCTTTCTGTTCATGCAGTAACATTTAACAGAGTTCTCTCAAGTTCTCTCTTTAAAACAGTACCATCTGATGGGATGAAGGCAGTGCACCTTCCTTATTATGACCCTTGCCCTCTGGAGCAGCATTCATCCTGAGGGCCAAGTTGCTCCAACCCTCTCATCCTTTAAATAAACCTTGGAAACCTGTCTATTTTTCTAATTCACTGTTTCTCAACCTTGTTAAGGTTTAAGATGTATGAACTTCAAACCCCAGAATTCCCTAGTCAGAATAAGTTGAAGTCCAGACTTCTTGAAATTGACCAAGTTGAGAAACAGCACTCTAGGTACTGCATTATATGTACATGTTCTGGTGAAAAGATGGATTTTATTAATATATTGTTTTAGTCCCTTGGTTTTTGTGTTCTTTTGCACAGTTTTTGTTATATTGAATGTGGCTTTTAACTGATATGTCATCCTAAGTTGTGATGAGATGGGAAGCTTAAAAATTTAATTGATTGACTGACTGATTATTGATACATCTAATTTTATTACTTAATTTCTTGTTCTCTCCCAGGTTATCTACAATGGGTGACAATTTAGTGACAATTTTTGCTGCTGCCCACAATCTAAAGTTCTTTACCTAGTCAGACTTGCTTCCAAATGCATTAGGCTGCCCTTGAGAAGGCAGCCCCATTCCTTAAAATTTGAGTTTTAATTGAATCCTTTGCAGGATTTGGCAATCCTGCAATAAGTGATACTCAACCACTAGGTGGCAGAAAGTTTAAAATTTAGTGCCATATATTGATAATCCAGATTATCACAGACTAGATATGGTTAAAATTCCATTTCAATATTTTATTAATGATTTAAGACACTCTTTTTGCTGTGATCTTTATTCCATCTGACATTTACCTCTGATTGCTACAGAACATTTCTATTATGTTGTCTGAATGTCTTTTATTCAGTCTTGATTATTATTGCTACAAATTAATCTGGATTATTAGAGGAAAAACAGCATTAAACGTGTTTCAAATAATTGTAGTCCTTTTATTGGAGAACTGTATCACAAAAATCAGAAATCTGCAGGCACCAAACAAGAGGAAAAAAATGGTTCATTAAAACATACATCCCTTTTACTGTACATAAAACTAGTTTTACTTTGTTTTTTCCCCTCATATTGCTCTTCCCTTAAAGGAAGAAAAGACAATTTATATGAGAGTAGTAAAAATAACTTTAAATAAAGCTATCCCAATAAAGCAAATAAACTTTTTTAAAAATTCCATAAATATCTGGGGGGAACAGGTGAAAGAAAATGAGGCAGTGAAAAACATATTTCAGGACAGATTTTTATAACTGGGTACCTGTCATTTAATTAGACTAGGAAAATTGGAATATAAATTAGAATTTATATAAGATAAATTCTATAGAACAAACCCTCTAAACAGATGAAGAAATTATGTAATAAGCTTATAAACTAGAGAAGAGGTAGATGTAAGAAAAACTCCAGAAGTCTGTTTTTATTCATTGTGAGATTATTATATTGGTACCTCCTTTGGAACATCCTGGGAGCCAACGTGAATCATCTTGAATTTGGGATGCTTTTTATTCAGTGATGATAATGGCTAACCTATAGCAGTATTTAAGATGGCATTACATTGTGAAGCCATTTATTTATTTAATTGCAAGTTTAAAAACAATGTGAAAAATATTTTAAAACTCATACTAATTACCAAAAATACACAAGAACAAATTACAAATGAAAATTAAAAAACAACAACAGAAGAATGCAATTCATTAGAAAGGGAAGGTGCAGAAAAAAATAAAAACAGGGAATAAACCAGGAAAACAGCATTACATTGTGAAGTAAACTATTTCCTTTTTTTCTCTGTTCAGCAGGGCAGTAATGAGACATATCTGGCATAAAGTTTTAAAGAATGACCAGTCATGAATAGCAAGTATATCAGAATTATTAACCAAAACAATTTTAAGGGTAAATTATAGGAGAGAGAGTAAGAAAACACTTTGCCTTGGAACTGTAATGATGGAAGTGTAGCCAGTTTGGTGTCTGTAGATGCCAGGCCAATCTGAGCAGGCTAACATGTTCTTTCACCAGAGATACATTCAGACTAATGAGGGAGAAGCAAAGGCTTATTGCAAACACTGTTACAGCAAACTGATGGGCACTTTTGGGACCACCCTGCTGAATAAATCTTTCTTAGAACACAAACTTTCCCCTATCAAACCAATAGTAGTGCTCCAGTAATGGTACAGTAGTTGCTACTTAGGTTGTAGCAGATGCTGCTACTGAGAATTTAAAAAAAGATAGAGGAAACTGGTGATGGCGAATGTTGAGAGCAGTAGTAAAGACTGGGACACAATAAACTACACTCCAAATTTACAGCCTAAGCAACAGAGTTCATCTACCATATGCATATTAAGTTACATTAAGAAAACCAGTGCATTGGCATTAATCATTGCATGCTGACTTCAAATTGCATGGCTGTTTATGAGTATAATAAGAATACCCTCCCTCATGCAATAGAAAGCAATACGATGGGTAATCACCTTCATTTGGAGTCAAGAGAGTTTAAGCTTATTTGAATGTAACAAAAATATCCCAGAACGTATATGACAGAAGCTCAGTGTTGATCACATGACATCATAATAGGAACTTGTAATATTTTTATAGTAATGAAATGGTTGTTTGAGTGCAATACCTTGAACTTGAAATAACATCACAAGAAGGGTCAACAAGCTTTAGGAACCCCAAGGTTGGTAACTGCATCAAACAACAGCAAAAAAGTCTATTAATTCTATTAACTTCTAGTTTGGCTCTCAAGCCTCCCTAATTATTTCTGCAAGGTAGGGCTCCTTGCCAGCTCTGTTTGAAAGCAAATTTCAGCATGGTTTGACTTAGTTCTATGTACAGTTTCCATTATACACCACATAGTCCTGGCAACAAATGTGATGAGTTTCCATGCAATTAGGTTAAACTGGATGGAAAACAGCTTTCAGACATTATAATCACTATCTGTCCCATTTCATGCATAAGAGTTTTGGGGAAAATTTATAACATAAACCAACACTCAAAGATGTTTGAAATTATGGATAGTATATATAATCCCATAACCATAAATATATTAAAATAGTATCACCATGAATACAAAGATAAACATTAATCCTCTCATAGCTGCCTTCTCTGAAGGGAGGGGAAGGAGATAGTATTAATATATTTTCAGCTTATTCTAGTAGTCAAGGCACCATGCTGGAAACCAGGAGATTATGAATTCTAGGCCTGCTTAGGTATGAAAGCCAACTGAGTGATTTGGGGCCAATCATTCTCTAATTGTAAAATGTAAAGTACTAAATATATTTGCTCCCCAAGTTATTTATAAAAGCAATAAAAGTGGGATATAAATACATAAATAAATACCATTTGCACCTGCATTCTTGAAAATTCAAAAAGTTTCTCTCAAACTGTTATGACACTTGGGAAAATATTGTATATATTATCATAAAATCTGAGCCTAGCAGGCAGCCATCAAATCAGGAATATTAGTAAGTAAAGAGAACAGATTTTTTCCCAGATAGAACCAAGTCCAAATGCATTTACCTTGTGGGTTGGGCTTTGTTTCTAAGGGGATAGAATGGGATATGATCTGCTTATGAGTTTTGCCTGGACATTATGGGAGACAGGATATCGAAGCAAATAGACTTTTGGTCTGATCCAAGAGGACTACTCTTTTTCTTTTCTAGTGGATATGCCTTGAAAAAAGGAACAAGATGTTGCCACATTCTCCAAGTGTTTCTGATACATTGGTCAGTTTGCAAGTTCCCCTTTTGTCATTGCTATTAAACAGGAATGTGAGAAAAGACAAATCTGGCACTCTTGTACTACATCTCTTTTATGCGGTTGCATCATTTTTAAGGAAAAACATCAGATTCTGGAACATATGATTTTTCACAGTACTTAAGTGAGTGGTAAGATTATCCGCTACCTACAATGGCCACAATGTTCATTACTTCCATCTAGCAGATAAATGGTGTCTTCTCAGTTTGTGGTAATTCACTGATTTAAAAGAGACACAGATGGGAAACATGACTTAAAATAGCTATCTTCAGTGTACTAAGGTTCATCACACTTACTGCAATATATGTGGGAAAATATAACTATTATTATTTCTGGAATGATTAGGGTTAAGACATATCATTTTTTAAACCTTATTTCATCAAAATATATAAAATAAGCTTTTGTTGCCTAGCACCAGTAGCATAATTTGTACAAGTGTATAAAATATGTTATGAACTACATAATTAAATCCTCAGTAAACTTATTCTCTGATCATAGAACCTTGAAGGCAAAACAGATTTCAAAAGGAAGATAAGAACAAGCTGTGGAGATTCCAAGTTTGAGAATTGTTTAAATTCGCCCTATCCCACTTTCAGTAAAAATGGAACATATTTGGCATGAAGAATTAGAGAGAATCGAGGGAGAAGAGAAATTGGAAGGATCTTCTGGAAGAGATGCCTGTCTACAACAGGAACATTCCATACTGCAGAATTGTCCTGCACGTTAACAGATGACTTTTAGTGTCTCTCATGATTTAGAAGTTTATCTCATTTTCATTTTTTTTCCTTCACTCCTTTCTTCACCTTCACCTTTTCCTTACTAGTCAGTCACATTTTGAATGACTTTTATAATTTACTAATGCACTTTTACTTTGAAAACTAAAAGCTGTGTTACATAGATTGAGGTGGAAGAATTCACAGTGGATGGCTTCAAATTATCTGCTTTAATAATAGTTTGATTTGATTATTGTATATTATTACTTGAATGATCCAGAATTGTTTTCTATATGAGAGAAGAATGAAAAAAGAAAGAAAGAAATAGAGAATGTAAAATCCTGAACTCCAGAGTCCAAGACAGCAAGTTATCCAGAATGTAGTTGGGGATGAAGCTCAAAGTTAATTCTCAGTAGACCAATTTCAACAGGAGTGTAAATATATTTACCAGGGATGATGTTCCATTGAAGAAATTGGACTTATTTCTATATATACTTGCACAGGGCTACAGTAAGAACATTTCTAAAAGAAAAACTTACAAAGGTCTCAATATTTATTTTATTCATGGTTGTTATTCATAGTTTTCTGGCTGTAGTTGAATACTGTTCCCAGGGCAGAGACAATTCTAAATGTAATACGTTCCATCTGTAGCAAGACTGAAATTAACATTTAGTTCTCAGGCTGCCAAGTGAGCCTCTGTTTTCTGCCAAGATGTAAAATTTTCAAAAGAGGGGGAAGACTGTTAAACCACATGATTCTCCACTGTTTCAGAATGTGGCAGTTGAAAAGTAACTTCTAGAATAGCAGAAGAGAACAACATTTTGAGCAATTCTTTTTTGCACTTGCTTCCTGGATCTTTCTAGGAACAGCTCAAAGATGTTTGGGTGTTTTAGGTAGGAAATTCAGAAGGCATTTTCTGCAATGGAACAATTACTGAAACAGTAAACAAACATTACTTTCAGTCAAAATAACAAGACAATTCTGTGCCTTTAGACCCTCTCTAATAATCTTTAGTTCCTCTTTCTAATAATTAATAAATATTGGTGAGGGAGTGGAGCCATGCAACATTTCTCCAGTTGTACATGCTTAGTGTTAAGTGTTAAGGCTTAAGTATTTTATGATATTTAGCATAATCCAACACAAAGTTAAACAATTAAAATGAAACGTTCTAGAGTCTAGACAATTGCTTACTATGCTTCAGAGGTGGTACTCAGCAGTTCTGACCAGTTCTGCAGAACCAGTAGCAGAAATTTCGAGTAGTTTTGAAAACCGGCAAATACCACCTCTGACTGGAGATTTTACAGTATCCACGCCCACCAAGCCACGCCCAC
>AZIM01001254.1:179072-192802 GCA_000516915.1 Ophiophagus hannah | reverse complement strand
ATACACATACACATACATATACATATATTGGACTGAGTTATATCAACTGACTCAAGTGTATGTTAAAAGAAAGTACTGTACTATTATTTCCAGTGGATCTCATCCCTAAATAAATAAGTACCCACAGATTCTGCATAAGTGATATTTATATACTTTCAAGAAGATACGTTTTATTTCAGTCTTTGATCTGTCTTAGCCTTACTGTTTCTTGTTGATATTTTTTTCTCTTATGTATGTCTATAAAATCATAGAATATCTTGTTTTCTCTATCCTGAACTTTGTGCTAGGAATAGTACCTTAGATTGTCTAGCAGTCAATAGTACCTTAGATTGTCTAGCAGTCACGAAAATATGAAAATTATTTAAAAAGCTAAATATTTTTATTTTGGAGAACATAGAGATATGCCTTTGAATTTTAGAGAGGTCAATCAATCCTCTTCAATTCCAGGCTAACATTTATTGTACCTACTGGATATTGGTAGAAAGTACAGTAAGTCTTGGTGTTATCCTGAAGAGCTAGCTTAGATCCCAAGATAAATTTATGAAAGTTTTGATTATTTCTTCAGACTATCTTTGAAGACATTGAGAAGGTCCCACTAAACAATGTGGAAGTACTTAGGAATAAAGAGTATGAAACTTTAATTCCATAGTTAAGTTACCATTAATTAACAAATAAACTTATTTAGTTACTCTTTCTCAGGAGCCTTTCTTTCTACATTATTCAGGTGAGTCTCCCAGCTTTTTTGAGTGGCAGATGACTGCATGGTAATGGAAAAATTGGAAATTTTTCCTTTGGTGAATTTTCTTAAATTCTAATCCATTGTAAAGATTGACATATTAAAGATGAAAGAACCTAAAATGAATCTTTGAAACATTCTTTCTTCTATGATGATGTTAGCTTGTGATGAAAAATTACTGCAACTTGGATCCAGTTGTATGCAAGATAATCACTGACATGCATAGCAAGTATTTAAAAGAAGAGTCATTGGTTAACTATAAGCCATGCTTAAGCTGTTTTAGAACACAAATGGTCTTTTAGAACTTTTTTTGTGATGGATTTTGAGATAATATTTAGCTTTTAATTGAGGATAACAACTTTGCTTAGCATAAACAGTCAATTATATAAAGTAAATCCTCAGTTTGAAAATAAAATTTAAAACCATTAAAGCAACACTTTTATTTAGTCTGGCCTGGAAACTTGTGGAGGAAAATGTGTGTCTTAGTGTCAAATGGGAAAGATACAAGGATGGAATGTTTTCAACTGCCAGGAAAAGCATGATCAAATGAATCACATTGACAGTATGTTATAATACAGTATATGTCCCAGAAATCCTTTGCTGGATTCAATAGGAATTCTTATTTCTTTTCTTAATATTAATCATTTGTACTGTTTGAAACTAAAATACTTGGCTTTGTACAACATTACTATTTATTCAAAATACAAACATTTTATAGAGTTATCCCAGCACACACATTGAATGATTCATTACCTGTAACCGGAAAATCATTGTATAGAGTAAGCCATCATTTATTAATGATGTGCATTTGGGCAGATTGCATGTCTGTGTGCAGCACTTTCTCTTGAATTTTTTAATAGTGTTGATCAGTACCATAATTTCTTAACATAGCGTGAATTGTTTAGGATCATGTAGATTTGAAACAGACTCTGAAACTTTCCTCAATGTTTTGGATTGTTTTATCATATCTCTCAGGTATCTTCTATTCGTTTAAGTTTCCATTTTCCCGAAGTTTGTAATATTCCTTTGTACTCCCAGATTAACACTCAGTTTCTAAATATATCTAGTTGGGACTAAGAACTTTGAGCTTAATATTGTTCAGAGTAAATGTGTTTAAGTTTGCTTTAGAAAGTTTACCACAACATTATTTGCATTTTGCGTTTAGTTTTATTGAAGTATATAATTACTGAAATGGTGGATATCCCCTAGTAAGTATGGTCAACTCTTAACCATCCAGCTGGTTCCCAGCTTTGAATATTTTTAAAAAATATGTCCATTCATATAGCTGAAGCCACAGACCAATTTCCTGGCAAACTCACATATTCCCAGCAATCTGTCTTCATGTCTTAAACATTTTCCTCACGTTCATTTTTTGAAACTCGGCAGCTAAATGATTGGAATGACATAGCAATTTTTTTTCCAGAATTGTGTAATAACAAAATAACAAATGTGTGGGTGTGTTCCCTCTTGGTTTTTTTTTTTGCTGATGTTGTTCTTTCTTCTTCTTTGAGTGCTTTTTGCCATATGATTTAGATCAAGAGTCATTTCAGGTTCCCAGATAAATGAAGTTCTTTCGTCCCCCTGCTGTGGCTCCCTGTGTGATGATCCTACCACTGGTTGACCCCATACCTCACCCTCCCCTCTCACTCACTCCTTGCCTGCTCTGAGAAGGGAAGGGCGATGGCGGTGGATGGAGACTCACTCCATATTCCAGGGCAGGAGCAAAGTGCCCTTCTACTTGATTCTTCTTCCGGTCCTTCTTGGTTCTGCAACTTTCTCTCTGCCCTGAGACACTGGCTGGGCTGGCTGCAGCCGATGCTCCACGTCATAATGGGCTCCAGGAGGAGGGGGGGATGCCGTCTTCCCCATTGTGAAGCACACTAAATTTAAGTGTGTTGCGCAAGGCACTGCAAGAGCAGCAAGCAGCTATGGAGGCAGCAAGAAGAATATGGTGAGATGCATGACTTTCTCTCCACCCTGAGATACCAGCAGGGCCGGCTGTGGCTGACACCGCTCCTCTCGCCGTCTCCATGGCCGCTCACTGCTCTTGCAGTGCCTCGTGCAGCACACTTAAACTTAGNCCAGCCAGTGTCTTGGGGTGGAGAGAAGTCATGCATCTCCCCCAGCGGCCAAGGTGTGCATAGCACCAACGAAGGCCAGAAAAAGAGGCAAGTAGAGGGGCGCTTAATTCCTGGTCTGGAATACGGAGTAAATCTCCATCCACCGCCATCGCCCTTCTCACGGCAGGCGAGGAGTGAATGGGAGGGGAGGGTGAGGGGTGGAGCCAGCCAGTGGTGGGATCATCCGACAGGGAGCCACAGGAGAGGGCCCAAAGAGCAGCATGCGGCCTAGGGTGTGAATAACAATGAATATGACCACCTGATCCAGAAGCAGGTGCACCTGATGCACAAGGTAAACTTGTGCAGAGCCCTTCCTAGGCATGACTGCCACTTGCCCTTTGAGCGGGTCCAGAAGGACCTAAAATTGACCCAAAGAATATGAGCCTTAGGGGAAGGCACCAAACAGTCAGTAATATCTGGTATCAAACACTGCACAAAAACATCATGTGATTTGTTTGATTTGGCTTAGCATGCTGCCTAAACTCAATTACTGTGTCATGTTATTTATACATGCAGCCCCAGCATCCTTTTTGTGGCCTCAAGAGTTTCTCTGGAATGACTGGAATCAAAATTTGCAGACATTTTAGTATTGGGGAGTTGTTTGAGAGTTTTAAGAGTTTCAATACAAATTCTGACCTGTCTTTCCTTAGATGCCAGATTAGAAAAGACTGTTTCTCACACAAATGTACTGAAAAAAAAAATCCATTTTTAATTGAAGCAGTTAAAATATCCCAATGGTAGTTTTGAATGAGACTAGATGGAAATATTGACTACATTCAAAAATTCAGTATTGGTCCAAGAGGATAACCTTCATGAATGGGTGAAGATTGTTGAAATAGCACAGATGTGTGGATTCTTTTTCTACAGATAGATGCAACGATCAAGACACCAAGACATCTTATCGAATTGGAGAAACCTGGAGCAAGAAGGATAACAGAGGAAATCTACTTCAATGCATCTGCACAGGGAATGGCAGAGGGGAATGGAAATGTGAAAGGCATTCCTCTTTGCAAGCCACAGGCGTAGGTAAGCAATATATCTGGATGAAGTTGGATGTTTATTCTTTCTTTATTTGTCTTTATAAAAATTACCCTGGGAAATCATACATTAAAATTCAAAGTATTCAAACTGTTAGAATCTGAAGATAATAAAACTAACTACAAAGCCAATATAATTAAAAACATTCTTGCCAACTAATGAAGACTGGCAAAAAATCCTCGCATCTAAAGTTGCAAGGCCTCTTCCTATTTGGCAGGGTTGACTTGATTTAGTCCTTTGGAATGATGAGAGCATAACCAAAGACTGAAAGTACAGATTCAGTTATCCACAGAATGGAATGTGCTAGTTCAATAACAGGGGAGGCATTTTGGCAACAATGGAATCTGTTTTAATGAACTGCAAAATAGATAAGTGATAAATATAATCCAGTAGAACAGTTTAATGGGCTTTTCAGTGAAAAAGAATGTCCATAAATCTAAATGTATTTTAAATACAAAGGTTTCCCTCTGATTTTTTTAAAAAAATCCCTTCCCAGAAATCAGCTACAGAGAAAAAGGCTTCTTCTTAATATAAATGTAGATTATAGGAAAGCAGATTCCAGTGGAATGTTCTGAAAAATATCCTAACTATAAAAGTAATTTGGCAGTGGAACCAGTTACTGATGGAGACCTGGAACACCTTCCTTTGCTATCTGTGTATAAGCAGAGACTGGATCTTCCAGGGGATATGTAAAATTGGACTCTTTCACTGTGCAGTGGGTTGGAAGATACGCTAACTGGTGCTTACCTTCTGATAATCTTAGAGCAAACTGATCAAAAGTATTGTTGCATTCCCAGTAGAAATTCAGTTTTGCTAGGATGTTGAGAGGACGGTTTGGCTGATAATTTTGGTTCTAGTCAAAATGGTAAAAACAGTATTAATGTTGGAAATTTCAAAGTTCCACATTAATTTAACTACAACAGATTACACGACTTATAGGAGAGTATTTTGTCTGTCCATTCATCCATAATATTAAATAGCTGCCCATTTCAAATTCATGACTGGGTGGCTGCAGTGATTAAAACCAGGATAAAAGTAATTGTAACCAATCTTAATCTTACTGACTGTTGCAAAACATTGTTTTTTTATATGCAGGCAGTGCATCTGCAACCATCACAGATGTGCGAACTGCACTCTACCAACCACAGCCCCAACCTGCTCCTTATGGTCATTGTGTAACTGACAGTGGTATGATGTATATTTTGGGAATGCAGTGGCTTAAAGCACAGGGAAGCCAGCATATGCTTTGTACTTGTCTGGGCAATGGAATCAGCTGCCAGGAAACAGGTAGGACATAGTTTTAAATATTTATTGGCATATAAAAGATGTTTCAATCATTAGCCTATGATAATGCATGTTCCTAACTGATTGGCATAAACTGGGCTAAAGGTCACTATGTGAAAAACAAGTGATTATCATCGTTTATACAAGGTCATGTGATCAGTCTGGCAGTCTGGCCTTCATACAGTTATGCCTATAAAAGCATGATTTGATGTGACGATAGTTTAGTGTGGTTGGTTTTGGAAAACTGTTATCTTTCTCCCTCCAAAATCAACCAGAACTGTGACTTTTTCTTATATACAAACCCCCTCTACAGCTACAGCTACACCCACCCACATACACACACACGGAGTGAAATCTTGAAAAATTTTTGGACTACAACATACTTTTTTTAAAAAAATATACATTTTTATTTAACATACATAAGTATTCAATGAATAGGGTATTGTCTGGGTCATTTTACATATATATATTATAATCTTTACTTGTATATAATATTTTCCCCACTTCTAATTTCTACTTTCATTATCTAACCATTGGTAAAACAAGTCCCAAGTTAAAAAATATTCTGTCTTCTTTATCCTTTATGTTTAAAACAGACCTTCAGGTAGTCAAGAAAGTAAAATACTTGGGAATTTACTTAACAGTTAGATGTGTAACAATCAAACAAGATAATTATACAAGGTTAGCACAACAAATAAAAGTGGATTTGGAGAAATGGAAAAATCTGCAGTTATCAATGGTAGGAAGAATGGCAACTATAAAAATGAATATACTGCCGAAGTTATTGTTTTTGTTTCAAATGATTCCTATAAAGCTAGAGAAAAAATATCTTGATGAATTAAATGCAGTAATGTTGAAATTCATATGGCAAGGAAAAAGAGCGAGAATAAGACTGAAAATGTTGCAAGAATCCAAAAACAATGGGGGCTTTGGTCTGCTAATTGGGAGCCTTACTATCAGGCCTCAGCTTTAACCTGGGTGAAAGAATGGATAAATCTTAGAAATAGAAGAATGTTACTGTTGGAGGGACATTATCTTCAATTGGGATGGCATGCCTTTCTGTGGAATGATAAAAATAAAATACATACATATTTTCAAAAACATTATGTAAGGAATGTTCTACTCCTAATATGGGAAACAGTTAAAGCAAAAAATTACATGAAAATACCAGTCTGGCTTTCTACAATGGAAGCTCTGATACATCCAAATGTGGTAAATTTGCAAAAAAATATAACGTATAAAGATATTTTAAATGAGAAAGAGGAATTTAAATCTAAACAGGAATTGCAAAATCAAGGGGTGGACCTTGCACGGTGGCCACATCTGCAAATATAATCAAGATATGAAAAAGATGTAAAGATATATGGTTTCTATAAAGAGCCAACAATACTCAATCACATACTATTAGGTGTGGATGAAAAGCTAATAAAGAAAATGTATAGTTATTTATTAGTCAATTATAAATTCCAGTTAGGTCTTCTCTTTACTTTTATACTAACTCTCTTAAATATTCCATCTCTTTCCCATATCTGTCTCCTTCCAAACTAGCTCATCACTTTTTACACTTTGGAGAGTTGATTTTAAAAAACTGTTTTAGTTGGGGACAAGTCTCTAGCATAGAAATTAGAAGAAATCTCACCCAGATCCAGTACACTGTTCACGATCAGCTAATTAGTGTTTCTTCTTTTTTGGTTGTCCCAGTTTCAGTCAACCATCATGGCTGTCTCTCTTCTCCATTAGTTGGAAGGGTGCTCTCGGATTCAACAGGGGAGGCTGCTGCCTTCCTGTGATCAACGAGAGGTCCCTTCTTTCTTCATCACCCCTCCAGGGTGACTTTAGCCCCATAGAGCTTCCAAACAAGGGAGGATCAGCCGGGATTCACAGAGCCCCACTAGCTACGGCTGTCTTCGCTGCAATGCCAAACCGGAAGTTCTGGATTACAAGCAATTTCCACTGGATTTCATTATTTGTGTAATGAAATTATCATACAAATGATGTAAATTGATGCAAGTAATATAATTTGCATCATTTGTGTAATGACATCATTCAATCTGTGTCAGTTACTGAAATGACATACATACTTAAAGTTTTCAAAGACAGGAACTATGATCCCACTTGTTTGAAAAACTGAAGTTTCTCTATAATATGTATTTTTATATAAATGCTAAATATTAAATATTTTTCTGAAACCAAATAACACCAAATTCTTGTATAATTATAATGGTATTCTATGTTTTAAAGCTGTGACCCAAACCTACGGTGGCAATTCCAATGGAGAGCCTTGTGTTTTCCCATTCACATATGATGAAAGGACTTTCTATTCATGCACTTCTGAAGGACGTAATGATGGGAATCTCTGGTGTAGTACAACCTCCAACTTTAACCAGGATAAGAGCTACTCCTTTTGTACAGAGCAAAATGGTAAACTTTTTATGAAAAAAAAATCTCTTGGGGAGAAATAGGTTGCAGATTTTAGCATCCATTGGGAAAGTGTGGTCATGGAAGTACAGAATTAATTATAATTTAGCATTCTTTCATTGAGTATGATTAACATACCTTTTTAAAAGGGCTGGGCTGAGAATAGGGGAGGTGATCTGCACTGGATAAAGGATACAAGGAAAGTCTTGAGAACTAGGAAAGTGTAAGGGGGAATACAGAAGTCAAACATAAGTCTATCAGAAAGACTGATACGAAATAGGTTTAGCATAAGAAAGCTAGGTTTATATCATGAGGCTACCACAGCTTAACTAGATAGCAATGGATAGTATTTCTCTACAGATGTCTTATCAGACAAAATGAAAAACAGTAATAGTATACTAGATTGCAAGCTTTCCCTAGATGTCTTGAAAGGATGTATTTGACTATTGCCTGAGGCAGAATATTTATTTTAGTTATTTCTTTCTTTGCAAAATCTCATTATCCACTGTTTCTCTTCTGCTGCTGTCCATCTTTATTCTGAGCATGCCCACTTTTGGAGTATGGCTTTTAACATACCATAAATACTCAGTTTGGCCTTCCGTATAAAAGTAGTTTTCTGCTCCCATTCTAAGTGATTGCTCCTTATGTTTAAGTCTTTCCAAAAGTCTGAAATTATCTTCGTTTTTTGTTCCATGCTGAAGTGAAACTGGGCAACAATGGGTTGGAATCAGTTTTGCAATTAGTTTTTAGCTAAGGAATCTTGCCATTAGGAATAACTGAGGCTAATCAGTATTAGGTGTTTGCTAACAGTTGTTTTGTTATTATCCCATTAATTAATCCAAAAAAATGTATATAGTATGCAGACATGTTCAGAGATAATAAGTTTGTGCCATTTTGCTCACTTGGGTGTCCTATGTTTGTGAGAAGGAAGTGAATTAAATAGAAATAAAGCTAGCAGTCTGTATCTTTAGTTTTCTGCCTGTATTTGGCTGTCATTTGTTCTTTTTTTTTAAGATAGAAGCCCAATCTCTATATTAGGCTAGAAGGAAAGAGGTCTTTTGAATCTGATGACTGCAATGTTCTGATGTCATGCCAAGCCAAGCTGGAATTCTCAGCCAGGTTGCCATATATGGCAGCCCTAAGAACTAGGAAGGGGCTACTGTGGCTTTTTACCCTGAGAGATCTGGAGGAACACATGCCTTAAAACTGGGATTCATTTGTATAGTTTAATAATTCAATATTATTTTATTAAAAAAGAAATTGCCAAATAATTTTAAGATTTTTACGATTACCCATTATATAAAAGAAACATACCAAAAACTTTGACTATTTGCCTTATTTAATTTTTGATCTTAGAGGGTAGGGACAATATAATTCTGTTATTGCCATATACATGGCAGTTCTTGCAGAGAACTGGGTGTATAATCTGAAAATACAGTTAAATTCTGCCTCACAATTTCTCAAAAAAAAAAAAAAAATCTGTCCAGAGGTTTCTATTTTTTTAATAAGATTTTCAGAGACTTGTGATTTTTGAGCTTATTGGAGGTGATTGTTCTTTACTATTATTGTTATTAGATGTTTATTCTGCCTTTTATATATTTTGGTAAAATGAAAGATGACTAGATATGTGGTGAACATATCTAATAATTCTGCTTCTGTATATAATTTGGTCTCCTACTACAACCATCCTGTGAGAAGTAGGTTTGGCTCAGAGAGGAGGACTGGCCCAAAGTCACCCAGCTGGCTTTCCTGCCTAAGAACTCATTGTCTTTTGGTTCTAGGCCAGTACTGTCACTATGACACCATCATTCCGAAGCTCCCTTTTGCTGTCCACACTTTCTAGATAGTAGATTTCTTCAGTTCTGAAATTTTTCATGAGATTGATTTAGACTTGGTGGAACAAAGCTAGTTTGAATGTTTGGCAGAGAGCTACTGTATAGACTAGCTATTGACTTGCAGATACTTTCATGCATTTTGGAACCAAGACAGAAGAGTGAGAGGCTAAGTCTCCCAAAGTGGATAGAGCAAAGCGTTCAGCCCTTTTTCTCCAAGGTGAGAAGGAATGAGCAGAAATAAAATGGACGTTTTAAGCCTTATAGATACTTAAAACCCATTTCAACCCTTAACTTTCCTGAAGGCCCTCTAACCAAATGGGGCCTGTTTGTGACCACTTAAGAATGCAGTCCTTGACACGCAAAGGTTGGTGCAGCTCTTGAGCTGATGGAAGTTGCAAGCTGACCTGACTCTGATATGTTTCTTAAGTGGTTTGGAACTTGTTTATACAGATGTTTCCAGCTTACATTTATAGTCAAAAACCTGGAAAGATACTCATTTTTATTGGATAGTTGATCAGTTAAAAAACCCCGTCTTTTCCTCATTTTATGTTCTCAGTAGTCCACATAAAAATGACAAAGATTGCCATTCTTTGTTGTTTCTTTTTCTCATTTCTCAATTTCTTAATTCATAACATTTATTATATTTTCTTTAAATGGTGATTTCCCATTTGTCAAAAGAAAAAAAGAAAAGAAAAATGACTTCCTAATGGAAGAAAAATGGTTGCAATAAAGTTTTCAGAAATAATTTTGTGAGTGTGGTATGCTGGACAACAGATAGTAAAGTAATTGGCTACAGTATTTATTTGAATAACAATCGCTTTCTTGCAGTGGTGGTTCAGACACGTGGTGGAAATTCCAACGGTGCCCTGTGTCACTTTCCTTTCCTTTATAATAATCGGAATTACACTGACTGTACTTCAGAAGGACGAAGAGATAACATGAAGTGGTGCGGAACTACCTCAAACTATGATGTTGATCAAAAGTTTGGATTTTGTCCCATGGCAGGTATATTGCACATATGTATGTTAGGACCCAATGTTATTCCTTAATTCTTGGGAATTATGAAAAATATGATTTGATATTAATATTGATTCACCTTGTATATATAGTTAGTTGTTGCATATAAAGATTAGCCTCAGTAAAACTGATTTTGCAATTTTATTATGAGAATAAAATTTGTGAAAATCTATTTAACACACATTGAGAATACAGGGTTCAAATGGAGATTCATATTTGAAGTGCTCAGAAGAAAATGAATACTATTAGCACTGATATAAAATAAGTATAGAAGAAATAAAATTCCTAAGAGTCAGTCTTGTTACTTTCATGAACAGGAAGCATGTAATAATCAAAATAAGCCTAATTTGTTTTTTATACATTTACTAGCTCATGAAGAAATTTGTACGACAAATGATGGTGTTATGTATCGTGTTGGAGATCAGTGGGACAAACAGCATGATATGGGCCATATGATGAGATGCACTTGTGTGGGAAATGGACGTGGAGAATGGACCTGCGTTGCATATTCCCAGCTCAGAGGTATTGTTGATTTGGTTTGTTATTCATAATGTGATATAGCTAGTTAAGAATTAGTACAGTAGGTAATGTGCTAGAATTGGGAAAGTCTTGGTTTTTCAAATGGTTACTTATAGCTCAAGTAGCATGGTGAGGAAAGCTAAGAGCTGTCTCTGAAGGGGCACAGATTATCTCTCCTGAATTAGAATACATTTGGGAAAGAAGACTATGGTATAGGATCAGTTTCATTTAACTATTAAACTTGTTTCATATACAGCCAACAATGAGTAATCATTCACAGAATTTTGTTTTCTAGGACCTATAGCAAAAAAAATATATGAGGAATATACTATAATTTTAGTACATGTGAAAACGTCAGTTCCTTGAAACCTCAGAGAATCATAAGCAAAGACTTTGTGACAACATACCATACACAAATCTTATTTATTGAGTGTAAATCTCAGACTAGGTTCACATGTCATGGAAATTATGCACAAACAGAGCCAAAACCAATTAAAGGACATAAAATACAGTATGTGAATAGAATCATTGTTGTTTGTAGCCTGTGATTCTTGGAGTAACTAGTCATTACAACTCTGAGGAAGAAATAACATATTAGTGACTCAAGATCTATTAAAAGATTATAAAGAATACAAAAAATTATAGAAAATGCACATCGTAATTTACTTTTTAAATACTTTATATGACATTCTTGCTTTTCTTTTTTTTTTGCTGGAAGCTTTTTGAATATGGAAAAAACAAACTATTTCATTCATGAGAGATATTGGTAAACTGAGTGGAGAACAATATGCAGCTGTGCAAAGTTACAGCCATTATTTGTTCAAAGTAATCAATGATACAGATATGTTCTCTCTTGAAATAGATCAGTGTATAGTTGATGGGATCACGTATGATGTTAATCAGACTTTTCACAAACGTCACGAAGAAGGACACATGCTGAACTGTACATGTTTTGGCCAAGGTCGGGGGAGATGGAAATGTGATCCTATTGGTAAGTTGATTCCTTTCATGTTTGTGTTCACGTCGGAAGCACCAAGGCTCTTCACGGTTGAAAGGGTTAGCTGATGATATCACTGTTGCCCAGAGGAATGCCCAGTGGGGGCGCCTTTCATATTTCCATTAATGTACCCACTGAAGTGGTATCTATATGTCTACTTTGCTATTGCACACTTTATAACTTCTAGGTTGGCAGGAACTGGAGTGAAGGACAGAAGCTCACTGTGTCATGTAGCAGGCCTTGGGTCTCGAACTCGAGTTTGTTGATCATCAACTCAGCATCCTAACCATGTTTAGCATCCTCACCTTTCATGCTTAGAGCAATATACTACAAGGGGTTACCACCATGACTGCCAGTAATTTTAGGCTGCTGCAAACTATCAGTAACCGTAAGAATTGGTCTACAAAGGAACCTCTATGACTTAATGCTTATCTACATCCTTACCAGCACCTCCAACCTTGCTTCTATTCTAATGAATTATCAAATAGAATAGAATTCTTTATTGGCCANTGCACATAAAAGAAAAGATATATTCGTCAAGAATCATCACATACAACAATTAATAATAGTCATAGGGTACAATAAGCAATCAAATCAATCAATCAATCAAATCATACTAGGAAATTCTCTTTCCTGTGTTTTTTTCTTTCCTGTGTTTTTCTCTCATTCTCTTTCCCGTGTTTTTCTCTCATTTGTATACTGCAGAATACAACCAAATTATTGCTTTTTCCCTAGTTGGTTGTTAACCCAGCCTTCATGTAATCCAAGTTAGATAGCTCTATGTCTCAGTTTGAAAATCCTAGAATTAGAGAACTAAGGCAGAGCTCTAATTAATACCATCTTACCTGAAACAAAGTAAGCATGTTTTATGGGGCTTCTGCCTAGTTTTGCTAAACTCATCAAAAGAATCTGGGGTGGGTTGATCTAGGCTTCCACAGAAGAGGAGAAGAAGGGCAAGTGACAACCTGTGCATCAAAACAGAAACAGCACATTTCATTATGACATTTGATGCAAATATATAAGGAGAGGGCTTCAGCTGTGACTTCATGGTGCATATTGTCATTTTCATAGCTGGAGACAAGTACCTCTATAAGCACTCTTGACTTAAAACTTTTTTTCTTAAGAATTTATTATTAATACTTAGTGTATTATAACAGCCTGACAGAAGAGAAGTAAAGATATACACATAATTCACATAATTATACACAAAACCTCTATGAGGATATGGCAGTGGCCTCATAACTGGATGTCCAGTTCCCCTATCCAGGCAATCACCTCTGGCTTTGCTTCATTCAGATCTTTTATAGAACCAGGGAATGCATGTTGTGGGCAATCTTGCACAATATGTATAATACTTTGCATATTAACACCACTTTGTCTGGTGGAATTCGACATTGACCATTTGGGCGTGGGTACAATATTCAGCTGTGGAATAAACCAAGTCAAGGCTGTTGTCCATGGGATGTTAGGATCAGCACTCCAAGATGTTCCAGCCGGTCTGTTCAGTAAATTTTTGTGGCTTTTTAGTTTTGCACCTGCTTTTCCAAATAACTTGCTTTTTCAAAATGGTGAACCTGNAACTTGCTTTTTCAAAATGGTGAACCTGGAGCTTGGATACTCTCGACAAATGACTCTGACTAAGCAAACTACTGGTTGCTGTTGGTATATATATAATAAACATCAGGAATAAATGCATCTAGCTCTTCAATATAAACAGTTCCTTTTCCCATGACCTGACAGAATTATTTGAAAAAGTGAACAGTTCA